>JALBCR010000233.1:515000-716331 GCA_030710515.1 Abscondita cerata | reverse complement strand
CAACTTTCATCGTTTCTGAAATATGAATTTTAAAAAACAGCTATGTTAAGTTCTTTGACACATTAAAATTCACCGTAGAATTTAAAAATGCAATAAAATACAGGGTGTTCCATTTAAAATAACAAAGTTGGTGACAACTTCCGGTATGACCGGAAGTGCTATTGTCTTGAAATTATTTCGTTGAAAAGTCAGTAACCAAATTTTCAGAAAAATATTTGCATTACATCTGTCTATCCTTCTAATAAACCAGTTGCGTGAATAACCCTGTACATTCCAAAAGTATCGTTTCTAGACATGCATATGTTCTCTACAAATTATAATTCAATTTTTTACCCTATCTCTACTAGAGACCCACTCGGATAACGTAGACCACCAACGTTTCAGTCTTTCTGCAAGGAGGGACCCACAATTGAGAAAAATCTAAAAGGTAATTAACACTAAGGAGATCTTGAAGAATTAATGTTATGGTTTTACTACGTCATATTTTCAAATAAAAATAATTTTGATAACTTATTTAATTTAACATTCCTACTTACGCAGTTAGAAGAACGTCAAGTTCTTGGTACGTTTGGTATGTCTTGAAATTGTAGATAAAATGATTTAGAATGAAGAAGTAAGTGGACTTCGTTGCTTTCCTAACACTTTCTTAACCGTAAGGGGCAAAATCAAAGCATTTGTTCATGCTTATTCTATTGTGTGATTGGTATTATTATACTTTTAATTGGTTCGTAACTTTTTTGCTATTGAAGATATCGAGATGCGGTTTTCTCTACTAAGTAAGCGCACTTATGTTGCACATTCTAAAATATTTTTATTATATGCAAAGTGTTACTATACAAGGTGGTAAACCTAAGTTGTTTTTTTTAAATATTTTCACATAATTAGTTTCAGAATAAAAAAAGAATAGAACTTTGTACAGAAGACTATGGGTTCAACTGTTTTCGTTTTGGCATTATTCAACTTTTGATTAGAAAAATGGGTCACATTTGATAGTAGGCCATAAATATTTTCCAACAAACTAGCTACTGAAAATTTTACAATAACTTAGAATTTTAAGAAATAGTCAAATATTGATCCACATACGCACATACTATACATGGTGTGTAGAAACGCAAAAAGTTAAATAACTCTTACTTTATAAATGGAACACCCTGTATTTCATAAACTTTCCACTGATATGCAGTTTTTATGGTGAATTCTAGATAGTTATTTGACATTTTCAAGAAAAAAAGATGTATTGTGAAGATGTTTATGTTTATAAAATAACAAACAACTGATAGTAAGAGGTTTGAAGTTTGAATTAACAATACCCATAATAAACATGAATAAATGAATATTTTTAGGAAACAGAAATAGAAACAGCTAGATATCAATGTAAGTCTTAAAATAGCCACGATCCTGCTGTATACAAAGTGTCAATCGGACAATAACTTCACTAACTGAACGAAACGTTGCAAAAATTGTATTTTTTATGTCTTCTGGTGTCGTGGATTTGATTCTATATGGTATATTCTGCTAGCTAACAGAACATTTGGTTCGGCATCACCAATACAGTATAAATATTGATTAATTCTTGACGTCTGAAATTAATTTTAGTGTCGAGCAAAAATGTACAACAATAACAATGTACGTAGGTAATGCACTGTCATCAAAATGAATTGTCATTTTCACTTGGGATGTCTGTTACAGCAGCCTACTTGTAAAAATGAACAACTTCTTCAAAACTACCCAGAACTTACCATACAAACTGCATCCGAGTAGAAAGCTTATGTTCCATTTACAATAAAAAAGACGAGGGGTGTCTCACTGTCGGAAATAGGTGTACAATTCGTCAGAAATTTAAGAAATTTTGAAAGAAATTTCAGAATTTGTAGGAAGTTTCAGAAATTTTTAGGAAATCGCCTAAGTTAGTCATCGTCGCAATATTCCTAATAACTAAAAACATAACCGCGTCGAAGCCCTTTAGCGCAGAAGGTTGTCCAGTGTGTTTTAACAAGTGCTTTGTGCTTTTACTTACTTATTGAATTTACATACTGCATTATTTAGTAAGTACTTCTAATCTAATTGAAATTATTTTATTAATTAAAATGTTCAAATGCATTTACGGATCTCCAATTTATAACTTTACCGAGAACTTTGCTATCGATTTTGGGTTCCGTACACGGAGAAAATTTGAGCACTAAACTTTACAATAAATGTATGGTAAAACATGGATATATAGACATTTTTGTTGAATTTCACTGTAGCCTGATATAACAGTTTACTGCGCCAAAAGAGAGATTATATCGAAAATTAGTACATTATAATGTAAGCAAAGTAAAACGTTTATTAAAGCTTTGGAAATAATCAGTTCCGTTGAGCAGAAATTTTAGAAAGCAACGCGTAAAGACGTCCCGAATGTGCACGAGTGCGTACGATCGTAGTATCGAGAGTTTACAATGTAGGAAATTATTCGGAAATTTTTGTGAGAAATTTGAAAATTTTTCGGGAATTCAGAAATAGGTGTACAAATTTGGCAACAGTGAGACACCCCACGAAAAAAGAGTTAATTATCTGTTTACTTTCAGACGTATGAGAATCAAAATTCGACTATTAATAAAAATTTCAAGTTATTCTAAAATTTTCTGTGGTTAGTTTGTCGGAAAATATCCATGGTCTACTTACTGAGCCTTTTTTCTAACAAAAAGTTGAATAATTACGAAAGAAAAAGAGCTGGACTAACACTAGAAACTAATTATTTAAACATTTACAGTCTTCCATTTAAAATAAACACAACTTTGATTTTCCCGATTACTTCTTTTTTGTCGCCAAGTATCGATTTTAACATAATGCCGATTTCAACATTATTTACGATTCTCTCTAATTACTTTAATGATAACATTCTATAATATTGTACTAATCGCCTGAGGAGCATCCTTTACTGATAACAATTGTGATTTGAACTCAACATTTGCAACTTTAAAAAAAAAACGAAAACGATGAATGTATTGTTGGTTGCTTTATAGAGGGTCATTTAATATGTCCACGTTTGTACATACATAAGCTGCCGCATAAACAAAGGTATTCCACTGTGCATGCAGACAGAATGGTACCACCCGAACAACATCCTACACAAGGAAGTCGTTCGTAAACAACCGCTCGGCTTTATTTTCGTACACAGTTCTACATTCACTATAATCGAGCACTTCTTCCACCAGAGGAGGAGCTATCTGTGGGAAGAAACCCTCGGAGATCCACATTGTCAATTTGTTCGGCGCCTTTTTTAAGAAAAGTTCTTGAATCGCTGTAGAATCTCATCAACTGCTTAAACAAACCTAGGGGATAATATGAATATTTCAACAGAACCCTTAGTGGATGCGCCAGAGACGAACCTTGGCGCCCACAAAGCAAAAGAATTAAATGCAATTTTTTTTACAGTTAAAACTATTCTTTGGCTGCATCGGTTTCATCAAGCCTATAGGTATAACCCCACGCGACTGCGCAAGCTCAACAACGTACTGAAATGACGCTGTTTTGAGGGTATTGAGGTTGCAACTTTAAAAGAGGTTTCCGTCGAGTCTTCGAGGAAACGTACAGGGACATGAGAGACCCGGTGAAAAAAAAATGAATATGAGGAGTAATTTTAAGCCTTGGCACATATATTGTTAATAAATCTCCTTAAATAATAAATTTATATTTTATGACTTTTGGAACACGATCAACTTTCAAGTACTCCCTTGAAGTTTGCGGGTAATGAGCTGGACACCATCATTCTCCCACCTCATCTATCTTCATACTGAAAGAATGAAACTTTCTGTTAAAAATTATAGTTTCGCCTGATTATTTGTAAACGTAAGCACACACAAACGAGCATTTGGCACCTGCAATTCACAATTCGTACATGAAAGCCCACATAGTAATTAGAGCCCAGTAAATAGATCATTACGGTACTCAGTCCGGTAAATTTTAGAAATGATGACCAATCAGACGACTTAAATAAATCAGTTTAAATTATTATCAAATTCATTAGGCTATTATACCCTGAGATTATACCCAAAGATGTCAAAAGTTAAGGATTCTGGATGTTTGTTCTTCATTATTATTTTAACATTTAACCCAACGGTTCACACACCGTCCACACCCTATTGAATCATCCTATGTATTTCAGATTCTGTATTAACAAAAAATGAATAGCGGTTGTATACGGTTAATACCATTAGTATAGACGTCAATCTAGGTCTAGTGTGTAGTTTTATGTGTCGTAAGTTTTCTTATCTTTTGATAAAACATTTTGAAGGGTATTTAAAAAAACTGACCACATGGTCCGGATCATAGTTATTTAACCATCATATTAAAAATGACCGCCAAATTTTTTGGTTAAGTGTACCTCCGTACTCAGTGGTCTGATTTTAAGTTTGTTTTATGGAGTATTTTTTACATTGATTCAAAATGCTTAAGGGATGTTTAAACAAATATATTTACTATATTGGCTTTTTGAGTAGATATTTTGTTGTAGATGGTACTGATAAAAATTTATCATAGTACCGAAAAAAATAAATTTAGACTATAATAGAATTATGTATGAAGGTTTTTGCATTGGTCTGAAACACTAGTCTCATAAAAGGGTCACAGCACATTACTTTCAATATTCTACCGGGAATAGAGTTTCTTTGAAGCACGTCTTGCAATTACATGGCCTAGGAATATCTTAAGGTTCCTTACTCCAACGGATTAAGTTTTTCATAGGGTTCCAAAACGTGAATCCATTTGTAGCATTTTCACGTAAAGAAGAATAGATCTTGAAGTAGGGACAAATTTTGAAAGTTTCGAAATTATTTCTGATGAAACTTATACATCGTTTCTTAAGCTTAAGATAAGTGGTGAAGTTCTATTTTTTTCCGTGCCTCTGCCAAACTTTGACATAGGTCTCTGCAAATAATTCAGCTGCTTTAAACAACTTGTACTGTTATTTAAGTCCTAATCTTTTCCACTTCTGTAGGGAGTAGTAGTATCAGTTGAATAAACAACCACGTTGCGTACTTTTGAAGCCAGTGTTATGGGAAAAATATAGGATAAAATTTTCTCATCTACTTCTTCATGATCAGAGTTCAAAATAAGTAAGAAGCTTAACATAATACTTCTTCCAATAATTCCTACAAACTCTTTACATGTCTTCCGCTTTAAAGATTTATTTGGGACTTCTTTGCAAATGCCGTTAAGACTATAACTGTTGTTTTTTGAGGAGATTGAGCAGTTTTGGAAATTGCCGGAAAGCTGCGATTTACACGGTTTTGTCAAACATTCGCTTTTGTTCAAAATAGTTTAGGTTAATTCATAACCCCGACACCGAACAATATCAATTGAAGGCAGAACATGTGCTGTTTCTTTATCTACGTTCACTATAATTATTTTTGTTTTATTTTTCAATCTCTTGTTGAGGTTCATCAGACTGCTTGTATGCAGTTTAACAGTCCTCTAAGAACACACTTGCCCACCAAGAATAGTTTGTCTTGTGAAATGCAAGAAGAGTGGTACTGATCACATTAAACCACTAATACTTAGATGTCAATTTCCTTCTCTCTCGGCTCCTGTCAGATCTCTCAATATTCGAAGGAAGTGATACCAATACCGAAATCTCTCATTTTCTCTAGCTTGTCTTTTAGCAAACCTTTTTAATTCTTCTAGGAATTTGTTTTATCTCTCATTTTGTTCTTGTACCTACATTCGGTTAATATCGTAACTGTGTTTCCTGGTAGATTGTGACTTTCCATCAAGAAATAAACATTGCAAAGTAAAACCTCTTATAGTAACGAGAATATACTGTCCAGTTAGTACTGTCTCAATAATGTTTGGTCCAAAGGTTTCAAAGACAATGAAAATGTTTCCATTCCACTCTTTTGATCGCAACAGTTTACATATTTATTTAGTTCATTCGCCCGAAGAGATCCTGACTTTTAATTTACTACTTCTAGACAATCTTGGAAGTTTTTCATGCACGTATATATCTTAACTTACATTCATTAGGACAACTTTCTTTACTTACAAAATATCTACACAAAATCTAGATCATGTCCTGTTCCGTCAACTTAGGTTATTTCCTACTGTAAAAGTTTTGCAGACTTCCCCTCCTTACATTGATTTCTTAAAGTACTTGAGCCCTTGGAATGATAGGAGACAGTGAAGAAACGCATACCCTTTCTAATTACACCTGTCATAGCTGCCTCCAATACCAAAAAGACTGCGTCCTTAGTGATCAAAATTGACCATTCAAACACGTATTGGTACCTTTGGTTTAGTTTCTTTCGAAAGAGGTACGTCTATGCCAGTAGAGTTACTTAAAATTCTGAAGCAAGTACTATATCACGTCTTTTTAAAGCATCGTAACTAGCACTTATTCCAAGACCGTTCGCAATCGAAATTCACAATTTAGAGCGGGTTATTTCATAAATAGCTTGTGCTAATCCGACGTGCAATATGTATTTGGAAAACTGCTTGAGACTTTAACAACCAGAATTTCAGTAATGGTTATTTGCCTCTGTCAACGATTGAAATAGATATTGTGTCGCAGTCAGTGTTTTTTAAACCAAAATCATAAGATTTTAATGTCACTGCACATTTTTTAGTACAATCGGTATTGCTTCTGTAAGTTGTGCCAGTTATTTTTTTTACAAAATACACATAGTTGGCTATAATAATCGAAGAATCGACTTATGTAACTGCTTACACATCTGTCGACAAAGTTGCTTTAATGCAAATACATTTTCGGACGTGTTACGATAACACGAGACAACACTAAATGTCGCAACACTTACAAAAAAACATCATTATTAAATTTACAAAAAATGTGTAATAAAAAATGTTCGTCCTCACAAAAAAGAGTAAAACCAACTTCAAAAAATTAAAATTAGACCACTGGGTAGCGAATATAAATAAAACTATAGCAATATGGCACCCAAGCTACCATGATTTAGATAATGTGGCCTAGTTTTATGCTTCTAAGTGTTTTAACATAAGACATTCAACTCATACGAGAATAGAGTAGCGGTTGTACTACATAGCATTTAGGGATTTATGTACATTAGCGGCATTTCAACACATGTGAAACACTATGCTTTCTATTCAAGCATTCTATTATTTTCTGTATGCTTAACATTTGCTGAAACATCCAACTGAATGCTATGGAGTCAAGTGTATGTGGTTTTTGTTAGTAATATCGTACGGAAAAAGTGGGTCAATTCGAAAAAGGAACGTTCTGTAAATTTTCGATGTCGGTGTTAACTTGAAAGTCGGATTTACCTAGCTCAAAAAACATAATACCTCTAAATTTTTATAAAATATAAAAAAAATCAGTAGGGATCAATTATTTTAATGAGCCAGCCATCTGCAAACCATAGGAGAAGTTGTTAAGAGAAATACGTACTGGCAGTGCGCCATCGCTAAGCATGCATGTTTGAAGTAAAACTTAATGTTTGATGAAAGACAAAACTTGTGGCGTTGCCACTGTAGTATTACCTTTTTTTCAAAATGCTTACTTTTTGTTTGTTTTATGTTTGAATTTGTACATTTTATAGCATATTTAACACCACAATTTTAATAGAAATAAATACAAAATCAAAATTCTACTACAACCACTAGAAGAGTCCCTTTTATATCTTCAATTTCAATCAAAACATTGCCGATAACTTGGAAAATTTGAGTCAATTTTATAAATACTTCGAGACCATTCGACGCATTAAGATGCTTACTTATAGTGCATGATTTAGCGGGAGCGCACTGCTAGTACGTATTCCTCTTAACTAATGCTTTTTATCGGTGACTATAATAACTGACTCTGTCAAACGGAATTAAATTTCTTAGTGACGCTTCTACGCAAGTATAAATCAAAAGATACATTCTATGTATGTACACTGTATTACATACTTTTTGAAAAGGATGGGGTTGATGGCATTATAGAAACAATTGATTGCATTAGTGGCGGCTGGTAACTGAGGTCAATTGGTCAATGATCCGCCATTAAATAAATGATTTTACTTCAGTTGCTTTGGTTTTTTTCGTATTAAGTTTGGATTATTATAGCGTATTGGATTTTGTTTTGTTAAATTCCATCGAAACGAAATAATTAATCTCAAAAATTGTAGACCATATTGCTAAGCATACAAACATAAAGCATTTAAAACAGTTTAATGATAAATTTAATTTTTTCTTTTTATACTTTATTGATCCTCCACTGTGCTGACTCGCTTGTAACGACGACATTTTTAGCGCTTTTATTAGAGAATAGGCCCGATTATCGTTTTTCAATTACTATGAGAAATTATCAGTATACGAGCGAAAGTAATTCCGAAACGGTATTATCACTAAAGAAATGAAAATTCATGAGTTCCACAAAACAACAAACTTTTCTAGAACAAAAGTTCAAAATTTGAGTCGTTTTTTTTCTTACAGCATCGATCAAACAATTACCACTATCGAAGACAAATTGTCGATTTCGAATATAATGTCATTCAAAGAAAATAAAGTTACGGGTGCTATTGGTTGTGGGTACATATCAAACTAAACTAATTTGGTGTATCTAAACCGCTATCTGTACTATAATGAATAAGCGAATAATCCAACAATACTAGCATCGCCCATACAATACGAAAGTGTACGATTTAACTGGAATTTTCCATACAGCACATTGATCATTAACATGATAAAATTAAAGCATTTGGATGGAGCTAAGCAAAGGAAGGGTTTTGGCTGATAAACAACAGCTCATTAGTATATTTTGGTTAAGAAATTAATATACTCTGAAGGATAAGGAATTTGAGAAGCAACTTTGGTTACGGCATTTAATGATGACCTTGAAGTGAATGACACACCAAACACCGACTCAAAACAAAACAAAACCAAAAATTTAATTAAAAAAAAGCATGAGATGAACGCAAAATAAATTAAGCAACCAAACTCGAGCGGCTTTAATGTGCGATATGCACCACCATACCCATCAAATGCGACATACCAAATTAGGGACTAAATAAACTGCGCAGTGGAACCTCCACCATATCATGACTTATGACTATGACTGAAAAAATTAACACCAAAAATAATTACATCGCCACCACCACGGAAGAAAAGTATTTCTTACCTTAATTTACTCTTAAGGTTGCTAATTTCCCTTGTCATTGACTCGTGCGATTCTAACATGTCTTCACACTCGCGTTGCGCTTTTCGTTTTTGAGCCTTCTCTTTGCTAATTTCCTCTTCGGCTTCGTCCAACTGACGTTTCAGAGCTTTAACGCGAGCGTTTACCTTTTCGACTTGTTCTTTATATTGGTCGGCGTGACGACGTTCGTCTTCTAGCTGCATTACTAACTCTTTGAGCTTCTTATCTAATTTACGATTATGTTTTTGTTGAGCGAAACGTTCCTTGGCTTCTGCCTATTAATGTACAAAAATTACACATTCGGTTTAACCTCACTAGCAACAAACGTACCTCCAGTTGTTCTTCCAAATTGTTAATTTTAGCTTCGAGCGTTGCGATCGTTGTTTTTGTTTTTGTGCGTTGAGCAGTCTCGAGTTCGGCAAGCTTGGCTTTGAGGTCTTTATTTTGACGTTCCAACAGGAGACGACCAGATTCGTTCTTTTGAGCAGTAGAACGCTCGTTGGCCAAATCGGCGGTTAACTGTTCTACAGTCAACTGCGCTTTGCGTGCTTTGTCCGCGAAAATTTCGTTATTACCCTGTTCTTCTTCGAGTTCTTCTTCTAGCGTTGCTATTCTAGCTTCGAGACGTCGTTTTTCATCCACTAGTAAACTTCCTACAATAATTGTGTTTAAAAAAAATATTTATATAATATGAGGATTTGAGCAAATATAAAAAAATTAATGTTTGCGATTCTTTGTCTTAAAGGCAAATCATTTAAAATAGCTATAAATTTAAAGGTCATATAAGACCAAATAAACAGAGAGTAAGCATAAGTATTCAAACCCGATCTACCGGAGAAAATCCATTACAAAACGGTATGTAAAAAAAGCAGGTTCAATAGGTTAAGTTTAAAGAGCCTTACCCTTATTTGCGTTATTATTGATCTCTTCCTGTAATTCGTCTCTTTCGGCTTCAACGGCGCGTCGTGCACGTTCCGAATTACTCAAATCTTCGGTGAGCTGCAAAGCGTCCGCCTCTAAACTTTTCACTTTCCTTTCCGCATCTTTACAACTTGCAGACAGTTCATCGCGAGCCGCACGAGCTTCCTCGGCGTCTCTTGTAGCTTCTTTGTATTGTTGTTGCGACTTTTTCAACTGTTTAAGCGCATCCTCCTTAACCTTACACTGCAATTCAATCTGGGCCTCAATCTCTTTCAGATCACCTTCTAATTTCTTTTTTGCGGCGACTGCAGCAGTTCTTTGTTTTCGTTCCTCGTCGAGTTCGGCCTCCAAATCTCTAAGCTGCTTCACTATACCCCTTCGTTTCTCTTCCGATTGTTCCTCCTTAGCTTGAAGATCCCTTTCAAACTGAGCACGCAAAGCTTGCATGTTAACTTCCAACCGCAACTTGGCGTCTTCGGTTAATTGTAATTCGTCTTCCAGTTCTTCGTTTTGGGCCCTAAGTTCGGCCAATTGACTTTCGAGCGAACGCTTAGCCTTCTCCAATTCGTGCACGTTTTTATCTGCAGTACCCTGATTATTAACTAATTCGTCTAGTTCAGCTTGAAGCTGCCTTCTACCCCTCTCTAGTTCTTCAATTTTCTCGCTCGAATCATCTAACTCTCTACTAAGTGAAAGCAGTTTGGTTTCTTTTTCTCTGGCTTCACGTTCGGCCGCATCACGCTCTGCCGCCATTTGTTCGCTCACCGCTTTTTCCTCGGCAAGCACCTTGTCAAAATTCTTTTGTTTCTTCTCCAGCTCGGACACCTTTTGTCTTTGAGTTTCAAGATCAATGTTGGCATCTTCGAGTTCGGCGGCTATTTTCTTCTTACTCTTTTCTAATTTATCGTTTGCAAGCGTTAATTCGGAAATTTGTCTTTGAAGCGCTTCGATATCTTTACTCATTTTCTTTTTAGCTTCTTCCAAAATTACAGCCTGCTCAGCTTCGTCTTCGGCCTTCTTCTTAGCTTCTATCAGTTGGACGTTTAAAGTTGCAAGCTGTTTCTCTAAATTCTTCTTAGCCTCTTCTTCTTCCTCCAATTGATCATGTAGTTGCTCCTTATCCGTTTCTAACTGTCTCAATTTCGAACTGAGCGATAACTTTTGTCTCGTTTCCTCTTCTAAAGCCGCTTGAGTCTCATTGAATTGAGATTCAATCGTCGATTGGCTTTTAATTGCGGCGGAAGCTCTAAACAAAGAAAATTTTCATAAAGCTCTATTTAACCGAAAGCTTAATTGACTTACTTTAATTCAGCTTCTTCTAATTGTTGTGTAATTGTATCCAACTCTTGTTGGAGTTTTGAACTTTCTTGAAGTTCTCCTCTCGAACGTTCTATTTCCACCAATTTTGATTGAACTTCTGCTAACTGACTTTCGGCTTGTTTGCGCCGACGATCACCTAAAATGAAATAATAAATAGACGTTAACGCTTTCAAGTTTATTTATTACCTTCTTGTCGACTAGCTCCAACATTTCGTAATTCAGTGGCAAGATCGGCATTATCGGCTTCTAGCGCTTGCTTAGCCTTTTCTAATCCTGTTTTGGCTTTCTTAATATTTTCTAATTGTTCCGTAATTGACGCAATTTCTTGGGAATGTTTGTGCCTCATATCTGCTACAGAAACTTCGTGCACTTGAGTTTCCTCTTCTAAGGTTTTCTTTAGAGTAGCCAGCTCTTGTTCACGTTTCGATCTCAATTCCTGTTGAGCGGCGGTTGTATCTAAAGAATCTAAAAGTTCGTTTTTCAGAGCTTCTAATTCTTCGTTTAAATCTCTTTTCATTTTTTCCGCTTTGCTGCGTGCGACCTTTTCAGCTTCCAAGTCTTCCTGCAACTCGGCAAGTTGGCTTTCCATTTCTCTAAAAGCTTTTTGAGACTGCGCCTTGTGAGCTCCTTCTTCATCAACGCGCACCATAGCCTGAGCCAATTCTTCTTCTCTCTTTCCCAATTGTAACTGAAGTTCTTCGAGATGACCACGTTTCTCTAATAATTGTTCTTTTAAATCGTTAACTTCAGACTCGATCTTTCTTTTCGACCTATCAGACTCCTGTCTCTGTTGATGGTCCTTCAGCAAACGTTCTTCTAATTCTGCAATACTGGCCTCGTGCTTAGCTTTTAACTTGGCCAGGTGCTTCGCTTTCTCTTCTTCTTCTGCTAACGTCTGACTAAGATCGCTGTTTCGTTCTTCTATGAGTTTTCTTTCTTTTAACAACTTTTGATTAGTGTCATCTGAAAGAGCCAAATCTTCTTCTAACTTTTTTAATCTGTTATCGTACTGAACTTTCTCCAACTGCAGCTTTTGTCGTGCTGCCTCTTCCTCCTCAAGTTGTTCTTCTAAATCCTGAATAGTTAATTGTAATTTTTTCTTATCGTTATTCAAACTGGTAGTACGTTCTTCCTCCTCTTCAATTCTAGCTTCTAAATCGTGTAAAATTTCTTCTAACTCTTGCTTTCGAGCACTCAGCCGCGCACGCGCTTCTTCAGCTTCGGCACATAACTCCACTTCCGCTTGCAATTGCTCCGCTAATACAGTCTTTTCTTCCAGAGCCTGTTGATATTTCTTTTCATACTCCTGAGCATTTTTAAGATGCACTTCTAAGTTGTCTTTAACTTGTTTTAATTCGTCCTCTTTTTGCATAAGCTTTTCTTCTTGTTTCGTTACTTCTAGTAATGGTTTCACCTTCGTGTATAAGCGCCACCACTGCCAGTTGCGCAGTTTTAAATAAGCCGAACAATTGCGTTGAATGATGCGAATGGCATTAAGTTGTTGAACGCGTTTTTGATAGTTTCGTCTCGACAAGAATCCGCGACAAAACGCCTGAAAGTTGACTATCAGATCGGTGATCTTATAATCGCGTTCTTCTTCGAGATGCGCCAAAACACCCGCTCTAAAGAATATTTTAGACTGGCCGATTCGATACAAATTTTGATCTAATTCTAAAGTTTTTATCATAGTTTCACATGCTTTTTTCCCATCCATGAAACCCTTGTTAATGGCGTTCGGTGTGAGAAGTTCGTACCGTTGCCTAAATTCTTGGAAGGGAATTCTGTTTGGAAAACCTTGCCTGCATATACGTATACCTTCAAGCACGCCGTTGCATCTCAACTGATCTAAGACTAACGGCGAGTCTATTTTGCCGGCCCGTTTATCGTGATTCGGTATAATGCAACGCACAAAGTTTGGATTCGTGTTTCTTAATGTAACCATTAAATTGGCAAGTTGTTCTTTATATAAATAAGAAACTGTTCTAAACATTCCCTTGGCGCGTCCCAAACTTTCGGCATCTTTCCAGATGTGTACGACAAACGGATCTTGTGAAGCTTGAAGTAGCGAAACCACATTCTCATTTTGGGGATCCATGTTCTTCATTAACCACTGAGTTGCCGAATAGTCGACCTTTCCGGCATAATGAATGATCGAAAAATCGGCAACTCCTCTAAAGTCACTCTTCTTAAACTTCGGATGGGTAGTATGAGCGTTCACCAATTTTTCTACGTAAGTCTTGTCTGTGGCCTTCGGGAATAAACATTCTTCATCTAATAAAGCCATTATACCCATGGGTTTATCGATTAAATCGATGGTAGGTTGCAAATCCAGACCAAAATCAATAAACTTCCATTCGATGCCTTCGCGTTGATATTCTTCCTGTTCGAGGATAAACATGGTGTGATTAAACAATTGCTGCAACTTCTCGTTAGTGTAGTTGATACATAATTGTTCGAATGAATTTAAATCAAATATTTCGAAACCGGCTATGTCGAGAATGCCAATGAAACTTGCACCTTGTCTTTTGGTACGTCCCAAAGATCTATTGATTCTAGTCACCAGCCACCTAAACATGCGTTCGTAACACGCTTTAGATATAGCTTCGACGGCAAACTCAACCTAAAATCACATCATGTTAAGTACAAACCTTAAAAAAAGTATACTTCGTACTTGTTCTTTCGTTTGCGCCTTAGTGACGAATTCTCTCCCGACTTTAATGCGAGGTTTTAAAAACGCTTTAGTCATTTCCGTTACTTGCAATCCAAGTAAATGGGCAACTTTCTGTGCTACCGTGTTATCGGGTAAGGTAGCTTGATCAGAATTTCGGTCTTGTTTGAACTGCATGGTTCCAAACAACATTACGGCAGAAACGATTCTGAAAATGGCACTAAAATCTTCTGGTGTGAAGCCCATGATGTGCATCGCTTTAACGGTACTCTCAAACTCCACCACATCATCAATTCCGGGTACGATGTGCGTATCGTTATTTAGGAACGAGTAGGTTTTGGAATCTTCCAAAATATATTCCTCTATAAACGGGAGTATTTCGGTAAAGACATTCGTAGATCCAAAAAAAACTTACTCTTCTGCTCGGATGTCGAACCGGCGAGAAGTTGATAAAAGATGTGGAAGGTCCTTTCATTTTTCGCTTGTCTTATGGCACGTGATTTTTCCAACAGGTAAGTTTCGATGTTGGCACCAGCAATGTATCCGGACGCGTCGAAATTAATTCTAATGAACTTACCCTACAACATTATATCTTATCAGACAGAAAGTCATGGTTGAATTTTTGAGTACTTACAAATCGAGATGAATTATCGTTCTTAACTGTTTTGGCATTGCCGAAAGCTTCTAATATTGGATTGGCTTGAAGAAGTTGCAATTCTAAACTTCCCTGAGGAAAATAAACAAAAAATAAAAATGTGGTAAATTTAATAAAAATGTATGGATGATAATTAAACAAACTCACAAAATAGAATGAGTTGATAAATACTGTCTAAGAACATAAGCAAATGGTCTTCTAATTGAGTTAACACGTTCGTCCTTATGATAGACAAGCACGTACTTGGCATAATATTTCATATTTACACTAGATTACCCCACCTTAGGAGCCCTCACGAACGAAGTAACACCGTTCCGGTAACAGTGGCCCGTACTGGGTATGCTTGTTCCCTATCCTAGCAACGTGAACAGAGAACCGAGGTGATAAGAAAATATAAGTTAAGATGATGAACTCGAAACTTAAAACCGTAGTTACTATTACGCTTGCAAATTTGATTCAATGTTAAAACAGTCTCCTAGCCTTCAAATTAATTTATCGTCTTCTGTAAACTTTATTAGTCCCTCATAACGAACAACGAGGAATAATAACACTATTTATTAATATAATAAATCGGTTTTTTGTGTTTTTGTGGAGAAAGAAATTATCATACCACTTATTGTTCGCTTGTTTCTTCCAAAAGTTAATTCTTGGGAAAAGTAGTTTTGAAGTTCTCGGTTAAAAAAAATAGAAAAAATGGGTATTATTAACCTTAGGTTAAACTAACAGCACAATATGAATAAAAATGTTTAAATCTAAGCCATAAATAACACTGTTACATAAAATTATTATAGGATAATTTCACATAATTATTTAAGTGTAAATAAAATTAAGTATGATTTAAATTGTTAGTCACGGAGATTAATTAAATATAGTTTATGCCCTAAATAGAGCAGTACCAATTTACAATATTTAAACAAATTTTTGATTAGGAGTAATTTGTAGAAAACAGAATGAATTAAAACCCAAAGAAAAACAACATAATAATTCGAGGAAGGGACGTTATCTATAATTTTAGTCGCCAACATAATGTAATTTTAGGTACTTTCTCAATCTGGGCAGTCAATTAACACTATCCCATCTGTTTGGTGAAAAACTATACCTTCCAAAAATACAAATTTTATATCTCGATTTTTCTTTACTCAGAAAAACGATACACTTTAGACTATCTGTGATAAGACTGGCATTGAAATAAAGTACCTATTCATAGTATACTTAAGCGATTTGCTGAATCTATGTGAACATTCCTTATCAAGTTTTCCTCTGCCACTGATTATTTTTAGATGCTCGAGAACCAGTGGAAAATGAACCTCGTTTCAGGAAATCTTCAACTTCAAAAATAGTGTTCAGTTGAAATGGAACATTTTCGTTGTACATCAATTTTAAATTTGCACATGTCGGTACCAACATGAAACATGAAATTGAGTAGAACAATAAAAAATGGGACTTTTATCTTCTTGACAAAATCAAAGTCAAATCAATGCCCTTCTTTGATATTGTTTACAAAGAATGTGCACCTCCCAAGCAAACTATCAAAAAAGTCTTTCTAAAGTATGAAAGGAAGGTGGGTAGTGTGAAATCAAACATTGCAGACACGTGAATGCTCCATCACCTTACCGCCTCATGACTAGAAAGAATTATCTCGCTAATGTATAACGGTCAAAAAAAAGTTTTCGTAATAAATATAAACTTCGTAAGTTGTGAAAAGTAGTCCCAAAGATAAACTTTTTACACGGTGTTGAATCAGTCACACGAAAATTATATTATAAACTGAGAAACCCAAATAGAAGGTTCACCCGTAAAGATCAAAACTATCTCTATTGACCAAGTCAATTGTTTCGTCAAATATCAGTGATTTCTTCATTGTGTTGGGATATTTGAAGCACGGAGGTGGATAAGTTTGTATTTCATATTTAATGTCACTTTACTTATCGATCCATGTTCTGGCACATGATCAATATTTTTGGTCTCTTTAAATCATGAACTCACTCGACAATGCCTGATTTTAACTTTTACATGTTTTTAGAAACCGCCAAATGTGACGTGGTTCAAAACAACACAGCGTTACCTTCGGGTAACAGTCTGATACCAATGGAATAGTTCATGAGACAACAACGACAAACGATTCCATTTATTCTCACACGAAAAACTAGATTGATATTTAAATTCCAACTTCATAGAGTTTCTAATAACGCCGATAACAATTAATTCAATAACTATACTTTTCAAAAAACTTCCCACCTGATCTCGCAATCTTTGAATTCGAGACCAAGTCTAATTCAGTAGGTAGGTAAACAATGGATGATGTTCTTTAGCCATAAATCAAGTGACTTCAACTAGTTATGTAACTTGTGCTTACAAAATTGGTCAAGATTGAAGAAAAATAAAAAGAAGATGATATAATGATTGTTCGGTATCAAAATCAAAAGCAAAACCTCCACAGCATCACACAACAACATTGAGCATAGTAGTACTTATTACTTATAGAGGAAATGTCATTTAATTTCGATAGTGTAATTATCGCACGCGTTATTGATGAATTACAAAAACGAAAACTTACACATTCGTCAATGTTGTTCTTCAGGAATAGCATTAGCAAAAAAACGGCACAAATAAAGTTCTGAATTCGTTAAATACAATCACACAAAATTTCAAAATAAGAACTAGATTTGCTCCAGCCGTACGAATCGTAAACCATAAAAATAAATGTGAAAAATGTCAAAATACATACCGAAAAGTCTCTGGTCGGACTCTGACAAGACATGAAAAAAAATATGTTTACTGATTGTTATGTAAAACACGGGTGTGCTAAAATACAGGGCTATAGATTTCGATGACTATAATCAACAAATAAAAATGCCACTGATCATTACATAATGTCTATTATGTAAACATCCATTAGATTACCATTCAGTAAACTAAATTAAAGCCTTAGCGCATTCGATTCATTTCAAAAGGCAAAACCGTAATTATTAAAAAAAAATTAGGCTATAAGCATTCATGCAGCCTTAAAATAACAACTCAATAAACTCTGCACCAGAAATTGAATTTATCCATATTGTAAAAATTGGTTCAAACTCTTATTTTTATATGTAAATGCATCAAGAACAAAGAGAATAATGACCCATAGTTCAATGTTGCATAAACTTTTCGTATACCAATAACAATAACGAATTTTTACTCCACATGTTTTTAAAAGCCGAAAAAAAAATAATCGAACAAAGAAAGTGTAAGGAATTAAAACCATGTCGCCAGGTCTATATGTGTGCAACATTTTTGTTTTTCCATGAGAGTTAAATTCCAAATTGCATTCCACGAATAAACGCGTAAAATTAATGCAAATTTTCTGACTTTACAAAAATATTTTTGAACTATTTACGTCGAATTGTTCTTATTACACCAGATATGTCATTCGGCGCTTAAATTTATATAATGGAGATAATAATCACAAAAACTGATTTTGAATATATTTTCCACTCAGCCGTGGAAACCCTGTATAGCGAGGTTCAAAAGTTTGGAACATCGCTCTTAACAAGAAAACATCTTACTTTTCACCAAAATCCTACGATAGATCAATTCTTATTTTTAAAAAGACGCGTTTTACTTTTATTAGAATAACCACAGAATAATAAACACGGCAGCGTATCTTGATCAACTTTACTAAACTAAACTAATTATGCCAATGACCGTTACTTGGGTTTAAAAGTAGTGATGAAGCGATATATACCTGCCAGTCCGGAACGAATGGAAATATTTGTAAAGCTACGACTAGTCCGACTCTGTTTAAATCGAATAAAATGGCTGATGGTTTTATATTTGAATTAGTACGTTCAAAATTGTTGCTGTATAGATACACAGGTGTATGTTTATAAGGTTGAGGTGTGACTTCCCGACATTTATTTGTTTTGACACACAAAGATAAACATTTTCTACAATTACAAGAAATCCCACAAACTTCTAATCGGGTTTCGGCGGCTGATAGGAGTGTAAGTAAATCCAGTTTGTCCAAGAATTGAACAAAGATGCCTGTGACAGACGATTACAATTCTGTGAAAATATTATGAAAAGTAGGATGGAAATCCAGAATTTCATCGGCAGATGAAGCTACTCTTGTTTAAATGGTACCGTGAACTGACAACACTGTAGATATTGGTCCAGGAGAATAATCCCAACTGATGATTCATAACCACACACAACATCCACGAAAAGCCAAAGTGGGGTGTACCAATTTTTGTTAAACAAAATTTTAATTCTAACGAAGAATAGCCAGATTTAATGACAAATTTTATTTGTTTCAACATGATGTAACAAACCACATAATACAGAAGAGCTGAAAATTGAATGAGAACAAAATTCGTTTAATAACTTCATGGTGTATTGTACCTACAGGGGCTGTCTCCATTTATATGTGTTTTATGGGGTCTCGCTTGAGAAGATACAGTTACGGTTCTCGCAATAGTTGGCTACTTTTTCATAAAACAAAGATGCAATAATTACATTTCTCCTAGCCCTCCCAGGCTTTGAGCTACAGGGTGGAATTGAAAATTGTCACTTTTGGAGGTTATTGACCAAAATTGGATTTTTTTAATGGAACACTATATATTTTTTTCTAAAATCGAATCCGCTTCTTCATAAGTTTTCCAAAATGATTTTTCTTATACTATGCAGTAGGTTGAGACGGATAACGACATTTTGACATTTATGTCGTGAGCAAGCATAAAAGAAAAATTTTTCAGGTTAAACCATTCAAACTAACGGGTGTTGAAAAAACATATGGCACAGATTAGCTCATTCCGCATTCGGTGTATGGCATTTGATATCTTAATATCAAAACTGTTTTTCTCGACATTCCGAGATCTCTGTCATCATGGCCAACTTAAGCTTTTTTTTTGTTCAACAGATGTTACAAACCATAGTATTGAAATTGAAAATTAAATAACTACTGAAATGTCAAAATGTTGTTATGATATTTTAGAAATTGTTGAATTGTGACGTTATTTGTCAAAATAAATACAGAGAATGTAGTATTTTCGATAGCTTATGAAGAAGCGGTGATCGATTTAAATTTTAAGTCGAGTATTATTAACTTCGTTAGTTATTAGAGCCACAGGTCGGTTGAATAGCCAAAAAAATGCTACTAGTTTCCTATTCAACCGACCCAGTATTCGAATAATAATGAAGTTAGCAATAGTGCACTTAAGTTTGAAACCCTGTATAGTGTCCCATTAAGAGAAACACAAATTTGTTCAATAACTAAAAACGGTTGTGCTTAGAAAAATCAATTAGATCACTGGATTTTACGTAAACAAATCTATGACCCATTTCCACTTTACATGTAAATTTTACATAGTCGAGATACAAGGGGTCGTCCAAAAGTGACCAGTTTTAATTCCACCCTGTAGACTAAGGCTAGGAGAAATATAAATATTGCATCTTTTGTTTCATGAAAAAGTAGACAACTATCGCGAGAACCGCAACTTTTAGTCTTCACTCATAAGCGAGAAATTCCATAAAACACATGAAAATGTTTTAGAAGAAATTGTCCATAGGCGTGTGTATTGCCAAGAGGCAATTGGGTCGTAATTTGAACATTTAATTTGATTAATTTTTATTGTTCGTTTTTGTATTTAAGCCTCTTTATTACAGTGGCGACTTGTCCATATGGTCATTTGGTCAATGACCTCCCAAAATTTTGACAATATATAAAAATATTCATTATTACGTGTTTTATTAAAATAGGTAATTAAGTCGCAAGTACAATAACTTAAAATTTATCGGCCGTCGTTCGTAATTCATCCTCTTCAACCTTGGACTGGCGGTGCGAATTGTCCTCATTGAATTAGATCTACCCTGAAAACTCGAAAACGTGCAGCGCCCGAATAAACGCGAACGTCCGAAACAATAATCAACTTTGGGTCATGAGCCGGATCCCGCAGTTTACGTTGACTTCGTATAGGGTGTACAACTACGCTTGATTTTTGATTCGATTTTCACGTGTTTTAAATCAATTTAAGAATGTATATTGATATGTTTTACTATTTTTGATTCGCGTGTGCATGCGCTATAATAGAAAATGTCGGTAGTGCAGAAAATTAAACAACTAAAAAGTGCTAACAAACTTAATTTTACAAAATTAGTTGAGTTCAAGGCAAATGGTCGTCCTTTGCCAGAACTAAGTTTACGACAGACTAGCAAAGACAAAAATAAAGATGTTCATCGAAACTTTCGCAAGGTAATGTACGATTTAGCTAACTGAATATGTGGTTGTGAAGTATCAAATGTATTTTACTGTTTTGTTTGTTTATTATTTTCTAAAGACTCGTCAGACTCCGCTATAGTGCAAACTGGTGTAAGAGATTTAAAACATTTAAAAGAGAAAATAAAAAACATGCTTCGTCTGCAGAACACATGAAATGCTCGGTAAATTTTGCAACCGTAGGAAATGTTGATATTCGTACACAGCTAGCTAATGCTTACAGAAAATCCCTTAGAGATTTTAATGAGAATGTTTCGAAAAATCGCTATATTTTGAACAGAATTGTAGATTGTATAAAATTTTGCGGTGCATTTGAGTTATTTATATTTTTTAAGTATGTCTATTTTTTTAATTAATTTTTGACCTCCCAGTATGATTGACCACGAGCCGCCACTGCTTTTATATATATATATATATATTTAAATTTTTTTATCTAAAGTGACTATATTTTTATATTGCCATATTCACATTTTAATGTCCTAGAGTTTATTGAAAATTTAAAGAAGACGTACTGTGCCATGTGATAAAATAAAGTTGCTCATGTTTGTGTCACTTAAAAGCGGTTAGTTTTTGACTTGATGGGACAGACGTTCTGCACTTTAACATCACTAGTAATGTTTTTATTGATTGATTGATTATAAAGTTTGGGAAGATACGCAACGCATATAAATAAATGTACCAAAAAATTGCCCGACATACAGATGGCTCTACCGTCGATTTTACCCTGCTCTTTTTATTATTTGTGCAAATGACATAAACACAGTTAGTCACTATCACAGAAATCACAGTAACTTCGAAACCAAACTCCGATTCAACTACGACGCGAGATCAGCGACAAGCATCTCTAACTCGGATTAAATCGACGGTAGAGCCATTTACATGTCGGGACAATCTTTTGGTACATATTATTCAGTGATTGTTAAAGTGCAGAATGTCCCATCAGGCTAAAAACTAAGTGCTTTTAAGTGACAGAAATATGAGCGACTTTATTTTTTACATGGCATAGTACGTCTCAAATGATAGACATTCTAAATGCCTTGCCGATTAAGGTCATATACCCACAGTTTAGGATGGGTCACCTATAATCGGTGGTGCAACGTTTGTCTCCAACTTAACGTAACACACAATTTAAAATTAAAGATTAATTCAAACAAACTATATAGTATATCCTAGTAATATTTATACAAATAAAATATTAAAAAAATCTATTTTTAAATTACGGCGTTGTTCCGTCGTGTGGTAACATTGTTTCCGGTATTGCAGAGCGCAGACATTTTTAATAAAATATAATCGATTCTGAATCGATATCCATCACGACACTATAATCTTGATATTCAAACAATGACAACACCGGAAAACGAACGCATAACGCCATCTATAGGTGACTGAAGGAAACACTAACACGTATAGAGAATCTACTGCTTGTATCTATGGGACGTTGTACATTCCGGGGAGATGATGTATTCTGATACTACGGTTCTAAGATTTGAATGCGCATTAGATATCCGTTAGACTAATCGTAGGATCTATTTGAAAAACGCGGTCGTCTTATAATGATATCCAGACACTTAATCGCCAGACCTAAAGCATTTTATCACACAAACGATTAAACACGCCTTTGAGAATTTAATCACATCTACATTTCATCATATTTTACAGGAACATAATGAAGGAAATGGAAATCTAAGGTGAATTTTGGTTAGTGCCAGCAACGAAGGGGCGTTGCTAGCAAGGCGGCGTTGGTCGTTAGACGTCTTTGTTGCCAACTAGCGTTGGTTGCTTTACCACTTCAGTTTATCACAATATGCGTCGATTTGATGAAATGACGGCGTGTTTAAACGCCGACGTATTTAATTGTCCGCATTATTAAATTTCGTATTTATATGACCGCATAAAATATTAAGTATATTAAGCATTGCTGAGCGAAATAAACAAACATTCAGCCAAGTGACTTCACACAAGCATAAAATGTTGACAGACAAGACATAATCTAATGCTCAAAGTAAAGAACAACTACTTACGATAAGGTCTTTCTGCATAATTGGATTTTCCAAAATGAAACATGCAAAAAAAAAAGTCGAAATTAGGGGCTAGTTCATGTAAAAGAGTGTATTATAAATTTTCTTACCGCTCCAGATCCCTTAGGTGATTTTGAAGCCGCAACGTATGCTAAATACTGGATGACCTTCTTGGTGTTCTCAGTCTTGCCGGCTCCAGATTCTCCGGTACACAAAATCGATTGATCCTCCCTTTCTAAAAATACACAAACTATTAATCTAGACCTTCGTGACCGTTACAGTAACGTACCCTGCAACATAGACCGATAAGCGGTGTCGGTGATGGCAAACACGTGTGGAGGTACTTCGTGTCGCTTTATACCTTTATATCTTTCCATTATTTTCTCTGTATAAATGGGTAACTTCTTGTAAGGATTTACGACAACACAAAAAAGACCGGAATAAGTCTGAAACGAAACCAAATTTATAATTTTGCAAAGTTAATGGAATACAAATTAAGAGTTACGTTATAAAATCAGTGACGTACAGTCACCGCGCATTCGGACTATGCCTGAAGGGCCGACCGCTTTTAGACAGTGTACAGTCCACATATAGATGATAGTGAGATATTCAAAAACGTTCCGAATTATCTATTTTTTTATTGTTTTAATGCTTGCTATCAATAGTTTCTGGTTGGTACCTACAACAAATTTTGTCCGGGCGGATTTGCAAATTTTGTCCGCCGCTGCATCGTTTATAAAACATACTACACCGATTGTTTTAATTGAGTAATAATTCACGGTCACACATTTTCTGAAGTTACCAAAAAAATACAACCTTACTACATGGTCAGATTCCTATAGAGAATATATTTTACACGCCTACTGTATAGGAGTTTCATTAATAATTATAGACATTGAATTCATTAAAATGCTAAATAAATACGGGTAACAGGTGTTTGATATTAAAATTTTTTTAAATGTTTTAATTTAAAATTTGTCGTAATTAATACTGCAATAATTTTAGTATTTTCCGGTAAATTAAGATCAATAAAATCAGTTAATTTATGTAAGGTCAGTGTTACATTCCTAATGTGCATTATGGTAGCTATTTAAATGTAACGGATTAAACGAGATTAGTCTAATAAAATAATTGCGTACCCATTAAAATCTTTCTTTAACGAGTAACGTATTTTTTTTATTTTTAAAATAAGCGTCCTTGAAAAATTAATGCAAAACATTTTGTGTGACTAACACATCCTCGCGGGTATGTACTTTAGTAACAAAAAAAAAACTGCCAATCCGGCAAAATTAAATAAATGTGGTATAAAAATTTTTGGGTACTCGAAAATCTGTGAAGTGTTTTTAACCATAACCTTTAAGTATTTTTAATCGATTTTGGGTTTAGCCTTCCATAGGACGCTAACCTTTCCCTTCGTACCGCAGAGTTGTCAGACGTGTATAATAAACACTGTTAGCATTGTATAACGAACAAATTTATTTTCTCTAATTGTTGTTTTTTTTCGTAGTCGTAAAATTCACAATAAATATAAAAGCAGCTGTATAAAATTTATGTACAGATTTTAAGCAGAAAGTTCGAAACGGTTTCTTTGGATGTTTAAAATGCAGGTAGATGACGAATTCGGTTGGAATTTCTCTTAGTCAGCGCAATCAGAAATCTATACGAATTATACACAATGAAGCTGTATGAAAATTTCATGTTTTCCTCGTAAAATGAGTCGGTGACTGTGTGTCATTCACACCTGAGTATTAAATTGCACTTTTAATTCTTCTTCTTATGAATTAACAAAATGAAATAATAACAGCCAAACAAAAATTCAAAAGCGATACTATTCTTCAATGACAGAAGAGAAATTTTATTACGGTTTTGATATATTAAGTTAACAAACAGAACAATGACCAGTAAAAAAATAGTGATTGACTCAGAATGGTAGAACAAAGACCAGTAAAAAGAATTGTGATTGACTCAGAATGGTTTTTGATTCTTTCTGGAAGGACCATGTTTTAAAAAAAAAATGTTAATTAAACGTAAAAGAGGAAGTAAAAGTGAATTCCCTTTCATTGCAGGGTAAAGTGAAGACTACTTTTTAGAGTTATTAGTATACGACAATTAACATCTCAGCATAATACAAAAAGAAACATGACAGTGAACTTAAAAACCATCGGAAAATTCATCGCATTTAATAGAGGCGCCAAGATCCAACTTGTAGAAATCGGTTCAAGAAGTTCATGTTATGTTTGATCTACATCTACCATGATAAATCACGCTAACGTCTGCAACAACTCAAGTTAGTCATAAATACAGTAATTATTTTACGAGATTCAGTAAATGCAGTCGATTATCTCCACTATATTACCAATGATATTACACCATTAATTAATTATTGATTATCAATTTGAACTGCGTCTTTGCTATAACTATAAACAATAGATTCAAAGAAAACATAAATGAATAGCATTGTATGAATAATGATCTTCCTGTTTGACAAAGAATAGATACCGCAAAGATTTATCCAAAAAGGGAAATAACGATGTCTAAAGCGTTCAAAGGTATAAAAGAAAAAAAGGGACTCGGTCCGAACGGTCTTCCAGCTCGAACCTGGAAGGTGGTTCAAGAAACGTAAAATAAAAGTTCTTTACGTCCTGATGAAGACAACACAACTAAGTTACCGAAACGTCATCGAATGAGCCGTTCTTGTGTTACATATCCCACTCCTACAGAAGGCCTTCTGAGTAAGGAACAATAATATCAAGTAAAAATAAGATGAGTAGTATCAAGAAATCACAGACTTATTTAATACATTACTAGAGAAGTAAAAGTTTACGTTGGGGTGGAAGACAGCCAAAGTTGTGTTAATCCCTAAACATGGAAAGGACCTCTCTGATCTTAATAATTACCGGCCTATCTGTCTTATCAACCCTATAGCAAAGGTCTCTGAGAAGATAATTAATTTCAGATTAATTATAGAAGTCAAAGACAAAAAGGATTTATCAATACAATCTGGCTTCTGAAAAGGGAAGTCTACTCTAGGTGCACTTAAAGAAATTAAACGAACCTATGAAAAATCAAAAGAAAATTAGGTGATTATGGTGACATCTGATGTCAAAAATGCTTTAATTCCGCGCCCTGAAATAGGCCCTAAATAATAGAAATATTTCGGTTTATTTGATAAATTTGGTCAAGTTATTTTGTTAACTTCTTCTGGAAGATAAAACCAAAGCAAATATCAGCACTGTTCCTCAGGGCTCCATTTTCTATGCCGCTCTATTCACCTTGTCTAATTAACAGCGCAAGCTGTCAAATCAGTTGTCATATTTGAGGTTACCTCAATATGCATTTGACTTATTCTTTAAGATTAATTAGTGATTCGATCAAAAAATAGTTTAAACAAACGTTGCGTATAATTAAATCACCTACAGCTTCTATTTGATGAAAAATGTGCAAACTGAATATTTTTGAAAATTGTATAGATTCCAAATACAGACAGCCTTTTCGGCTCAACGGATTATGTCCAAAATGTAATCAGATCTGCGACATTATAAAGAAAATCTACATGCCACGTCTCATAAAAATCACTCGCATAGCTTCCGATCTTATTTATTTATGAAATGTGGAGTAGAAAATAATATTTGAAAAAATTTCAGCTTATACTTCAGAAAAAGTCAGGTTTGAAACAACGTAGAGAACTGCAACTCTCTCAAGGTTTGGGACTACGTACTTACAAAACTCACCGTAAGTCACTGTGAATCACATCGTGAACCTGCTCAGTTATGTTCCCGAAGGCAAGGCAAAGCAAGACGTCCGAAGGTAAAATTACAAAAATTCATGGTGAAGCTAGTCAAGGAGATGGACACCATTTGCAGAATTTACTTGTTTATAACGAAGGAATCATGAACCAAAAAGGCGTCCAACCAAGTAATGTCTTTAGGCCGTAAAGTAGGGTAATTTGATCTGCCAAACTGAAAACTTATTTGGCTTCGTAATGAATATTATTGGAAATGTTCGAGATACAAATTAAAAATAGCAAAGTCACTAAACAGACCCTTGGGGAACACCCTACTGTCACAAACCCGAAAGTTTAAAATACATTAGAACTTTCTGAAATCGGTTACTAGGATAAGATTTAAAAATTTCATTAATTCCAAAATATTCCAGTTTAGCACACAAAAGCATGTGATCGGGTGAGTCAAATGTTTTGGAAAAGTCGAATAAGATATCAACAGTTGCAAGAACTAGATTCTGCCTATGAAACTTTAATAATATTATTTGCGTAAATGTATTCGTAAACTTGCCTGTTTGAAAATGATATTGCCAGACTTATCGGTCGGAGGTCATAGTAAACCTTTTGGGTAGTCATTTGACAAAGTATTTCCAAATTTCCACAAAATACCGAGCTTTCGTACAACAATTTGCAACATGAGCCATGAAAGGAACAGCAAAACTAGACATAGCAAATCTTCGTATAAATATTGTCAATTGTCGACAGTAAAGAGAAAGACAGATTTGGATTAAATTTTTGAAAACTATAATATTCTGTGGTGTCGACACAATTACTGCTAAGATTATGAACAGAAAGCAAATACTTATTATTAATTTCTGTGGTATTTATTAACCTTAACTAATCTTTTTCCAGAGCTCTTTCGAATTATTAGAGCTCCTGTAGTAAATTAAGTAAACGGTATTTTCTTTCCCTGCAGCACTAGTCACAATGCTGCGTAATATTATATTATACAACTGGTTTTGAAAGAGAAAATTTCACACTAGTTTGCACAGTGACCCAGGAACCGAAGAAGAGTGACTAATAAACTTTTAACAGTAAAGTAATAATATACTAGACCAGTTGACTTAAACGTTGTCCTATAATGATTTACGCTAAAACCTTGGATTCGATTCTGATCGCTGTAATTTTTTTAATGTTGTATGTTATTGTATATGTTATTAAATAGTTGACTAAATCGTTGTCTTCTAATGATTTACGCGAAAACCTCGAGTTCGATTCTGATCGCTGTAATTTTTTGTATGAATTATATTCTATGCTATTATTAATTCAATTTTTATGAAATAAGAAAGCATCAATGCATGCCCATCATGTATTAATATTTTGTTTTGGTGCAATTAAATGCATATTATGAAGGGTACACGATCACGTTATTTTTTGAAAGTTTAGTCCCTTCAAAAGACATATTTTGAGAAAAACTGAAAATTTATTACACGAGGGGCGTAGAATCATAATGTCTCTTTCCAGATTTTTGTTTGAATGTGGTATGTTCTTGATTTCTATAGAAAATCGTTATTTTTCGACCGCTATTTTATGCATCTCTTATAAGGGTATAAGCCCAATATCGTCGATGTTGCCGATTATTTTTTTTGTTTGGCTCTTCTTCTGTGATGTACAAGAATGTGAATGTGAAGTGAAGAATGTGAATGTAAGTTCGGAACACAAACTCCGATTCAACTACGACGCGATATCAACGACAGTAACGAAGGAACATATTATTCATATGCGTTGCGTATCTTCCCAAATTTTCAACGATTTTTCGATTTAATTGTAAACAAATTCGTACTAACTAAATCAATATCGAAAGAGTTGGTAACATTTAAAATACGCATAGTTGAATTTAATATCCTGTTGTACCCTTAAGCAAACAAAATTTGAGACATCTTTACTGCTTCAAACTAAATTTTTTAAGGTGTAAATTGCGATTGGGTACATGAATTGCGTATTTAACAATTAGCATATTGATTTATTTCAAAACTTCTATAAGAAAAAGATACCTAAGTGTTGTAAAGAAAATTAAATTACGTTACACTTGTTTTGTAGAACTATCAAAGATAATAATTAAAATTAAAAAAAACTGTGTTTATATTTAAATTTGAAACAATATTTATTTTAAAAGCTTGTTACTATAAATTTTTGGTGTCATTTTGTCTATCCGGATTGTACACACAATCTAATCATATTCCCGGTATTATAAAAAAAAACCTGTAGGTAAATATCAACTGACGTTATCATCGGACCGGCGGTTTTTGAGATACCGTGTTAACACACTGACGAACGAACAACCTGTCAGTTTCAGAGCATAATTTAAATTAAAAAATAATTTTAAACCAAGGAACTTCTGAAAATATTTGGAAATTGTTAATGCATTAGCTGGTGTACAAAGAACGTACGTATGTTAAAAAGATTAAAGGCAACCTTGAGTTAGGAAATTGTTAAGAACTAAATTTGAATGAATACAAACAAAAACGAAACCAGACCAAGACTAAATAGTCAGCATACGCTGCAGGAGTATATAAAACGAAAAAGAACGGTAGAAGCAGAAGAAGAAACGGAAAAAATTAAGAAGGAATTATCAGCATTTCATAAAAGTCATAAAATTGATCGCAGTCCAACAAAACCAAAAGAAGTACTAGCAAACACAAGTACTAATCTAACAAATCAGGAAGTAGCGGTTTGTAAAAATATGAACGAGATGGAAGCGATAAAACATTTGATAAGTGAGATGAAGGAAAACTTATTAATGAAGGAGTTTAAAACAAACAAGGAAGAAATACTAAAAGAATTTAGAAAGAACCAAGAGGAATTAAAGGAATTACGTGAAGAATTGAAAAGCAAAGAAGAACAGTGGAAAGTCGAGAGGGATGAGATAATGAGAAGAGTTGAAAAACTAGAAACGGTATTGGAAAATAAAGAAAAAGAGAAAAAGAGAAAACATCGTCGTTAAAGGAATCAAGATACAAGGGACACATGTGAGAGAAGAATTACAAAAGATATTAAACGACAAATTAGGGACGCAAACAAAGATTAAAGAAGCTTTTAAAGTAGGAAGATACGAAGAAAATAAAATCATTGTGGCGAAAATGGAAAGCTGGGAAGATAAGAAAGAAATAATGATAAAGAAAATAAATTGAAAGAAATAGCCAAAATAAGAAAGAAGAGGGAAAACATGTAAAGATCGGATACCAGAAGTTAATAATAAACAAAGAAGTATTACCATTGGAACAAACAAGAAAATAAATTACAAACCGAAAGAAAAGCAAAAAACTAGAACAAAACAAACAGGACAAAATATGGACGACAAATTGGCAAGGAAATGGCAAAAGAGACAGTGATAATCAAAATGAAAAGGGTATCTAAAAATAAAATTAAAAATGGAATGAAGTTAGAATGGGAGCATGGAACGTAAGAAGTCTTAATGGAAAAGAAGCAGAACTTAGTGATGAATTTGAAAAGCAAAGTTAGAAATACTTGTACTAGCAGAAACAAAGAAAAAGGAAAAGGGAATGGTAAAGTTGAAGAACGAACATGTCTTAATATGGAGTGGGGTGAAAAAGAAGAACGAGCATTAGCGGAATAGGATGCTTAATAAACAAAAACAATGAGAAGTACATAAATAAATGGGAACCAGTATCAGAGAGGTTACTATGGTGGAACTAAAACGGAACAAGGATATTGAAACAATAATAGCTGTATATGGTCCAAACGAAGATGAAAAAAAGAAAAGAAAGATTTGTTTTGGGAAGAGTTAACAAGAATAATAGAAGAAGCAAAGGGCACAATATATACTAAGTGACATAGAAAGAAGACACCCAGTAATAATGAATATTTTGTAAATTTTTTTGGGGAATATATTTATTTATATTAAGATAAAAAAGATCAGTTTTTCAGCCATATTGCCCTAGTGGTTATTTTGTTAACCTCATACAAAAAACACTTACGATTAAGTAGCCCTAAAACAATGAATTAAGCATTTGTAAGTACAGTTGTCATTTAAGTGATTTAAATTGCATTTCAAAGAGCTTATTTAATTCAATCACAATGCCTCCAGTGCGAAGACGCCATAATTTTCGGCAATTAAGCGAGTTTGATAAGGGTAGAATTGTGGGATTGCGTGAGGCTGGTTTGTCTTTTCATACCGTCCCTTTTTGTGCAAAAAAAAAAAAAAAAAAAAAAAAAAAAAAAAAAAAAAAAAAAAAAAAAAAAAAAAAAAAAAAAAAAAAAAAAAAAAAAAAAAAAAAAAAAAAAAAAAAAAAAAAAAAAAAAAAAAAAAAAAAAAAAAAAAAAAAAAAAAAAAAAATACCACTGACTCCAGAGCATCGACGTTAGGGGGGGGAAACGTTAAACATAAGGTTATTTTAATATTTTTAAAAAATTATTTACAATATGGTACTGTATCACTAAACACAGAATATATTAAGTAACCCTTACTAGAAAGTATAATTACTACATTTTATAAATTGTACGGTTGTGATAGAATTACGGTTACGCATATCACGCTTTGGAAAAGGACCGTTAAAAAAAAAATTTAAAATAAAAAAAAATACAATATACTATCAAACTTCTTTATTTTTTCCCCACCACAAAAACCCTAAAAAACTCTTCTTTTTAACAAATCCACTTTGGAAGATCCTTAAAGGAGTAATAGGTATTTAAAAAAACTATACCGAAGAAGTATACCCACTTTATATAAATCGTTTTCGACTCTCCAAACAAACATCTAAAACGAAAATCAACCAAAAAGAGTATTTAGAGTGATGCATGAAAGCGATGGAATAAATTTTTACCCATGTAAGTTAGCCATAAATCCAGCCAAAAAATAAAATTTTCTGTAACGCTTTGTAAATATTATCTATATGTTTATAACTACTAAAATAATAATTAATCAACACAAATAATTCTTATTTTAACATTTGTTTATAAAAAATTGTTTAAACAAATTTGCAAAATTTCTTTCATAGTGTTCGCGTAGATTAATTATTACGCAAATTTAGTAATAAATAGTTTTTATAATTATAAACAACATATCAAAGAAAAAAATGCTAATACTTTTGAAAAGAAACATTGGATTTCAAAGTTACGGGATGTATTTAGAATTTAGAGTATGTTCGAGGGTGAATTTGAACCTGTTGGCGTGGATCAATTTTGATGTACATTTAGCAATAAATAGCTTTTATAATTATAAACAACATATCAAAGAATAAAAATGCTAATATTTTTTAAATCGAAAATTTGTTTAAACATTTTTTTTATAAACAAATATTAAAATAAGAATTATTTGTGTTGATTAATTGTTGTTTTAGTAGTTACAAACATTTAGGTCAATATAGATAACATTTACATAGCGTTACAGAAAAAATGGCCAACTTCACATACCTAGGTTAAATTTTTTGAAGTTATCTCGAAAATATGTAAATTTGGGCCCCAAAAATGTCACACATCATCAATAATATTTGTTCTACAAATATAGTTGATGTATTAACCAAAGTGTTGGAGATATGCCCAAAAAAATTGCAGTTTCTTGGTCTAAAGAAGTCTAAAGTCTAAAGGTTTACACAGGTCACATACCCCCGGTGCTAGAAAGTTAAAAACGTTATCTAATGTTGAGCATAATTTGAGTCCTGTAAAAAGTTTTGCAGTCATACTCGATTGTAAAATCGAATTTCCCGTACAAATAAAAGTAGCATTAAACTTAACGCAGTATGAAATAAAAACTTTAATTAACATTTTCATGAAAGAAGGGATGAAAATAAAACAATCTTCTTGAAACATATTCATGGAATGTTAAACAAAAACAAACTGTCGAAACATGCTGACCATATTACGAGACATACTTTTTGAAAGCAAAAATCTAGACTTTTTAATGCAGTAGCAACGACCTTCCGAATTTGTCTTCATTACAATTCACACTTTATTTTAGAATAGAATTTGCATCTTAAAATAAACTCATCAGGTAACGTATGTGGTTGGTAAAGTTTATCCTCTAGTAGAATAATTCAAACCGCCTGTACATGTAGGCGTTGCCAATGCACACTTGTTGCTGTTCTTGTCATGTTGTACAAGTACGTTGATTGATAAGTGACAGTGACTATTTCCCAAAATAAAACTATTGCTTATAAATATAACTATATACCAGACATAGATGAGAAGTAAAAATGTGGAATTTTTGGTGTAAATCTGTAGTATTGTAAGATTTTATTGTAGAAAAAATTAAACGCAAAAAATTAAATTCTGTAATTAGTATTATTTAATTAATAATTATTTGAAACTAAAATATTCAATATTAGTGGTATTGCATTTTTGGCGAGAATGAAACCGAAAACTTCATATTTTCCCCAGTGAATATGCAAACATAAATTTATTTGAAAAAATAACGTTAAACAATAATAATTCTTCCCTATAAGGAAAAAGAGTACCAGTGAAAGTGCTTAATAAATTAATTAAAAACCATATGGTTCAATTTATGATTGATCTTGCTGATAAATACTTATTAAAAGTGGGTTACTTCCATATTAAAACTAAGCGACAAATTGATTTATGTAACTACGAAGAACATTAAACTGTACTGATTTGACTAGAAACCTATCACCTCTTATGGCAACAAAATTATCGCGAAACATATGGCGGTAAAAAAAAGGTTTAAACCAGATGGATTTTAAGCACCACGCGATGCAAAATTTTTCCATATATAGTTTTAATTTGTAGAAATGTTACTATTGCCAAGATTTACAGTGACGGCTTGTGTTATTTCATAAACAATGTTGGCCCTGGCCCCATAACTGACTATACCATAAAAGGAGTAAATATGCACAATGCCGCAAATGCATAATAAAACGTGCTGCAGATGATTCATTACGTAAAACGATTTAGTTTTTGTGGCGACCAGACGCCAGCCTTCCTTAAGGGTGTGACTAATAATAAAATCCATTACGATACCACCTTAAGAGAAATGGGCGCCTAACTAATTGTATGTAAAACAAGATAAAAAAAGTTTAATAAGGCGGAGAACGCAGTTCTCGTAATTCAAATTGCTTAGAAAAATTTCATTAATTCGTATCGTACTCGAGATTATTTTTGTCCTTTTTTTCAATCGAATAACAACTTTCAATTAATTTTAAATGAGATAATTAGACTGAGAAATCAATTGTACGGGTTGTTGCACAATCCAGAACACATTTATTTATATTTATTGCAAAAAAAAAATAATAAGCACTTTGACATTTCTTTTAACGAGAAAGGTCACATATCCTCATATAGATGAGGCTGCGAAAGCAGGTCCAATTTATTAAAGGTGACTGACTGGTTACGGGGATTAATGCTTAATTTTGGTACGAATCATTTCAATACCTAACGTACAAAATGAGATAAAGCAACATTGGTGAGAATTAGATTATATAGATCAACGTAAATAAATTGTAGGCATTCTACACTTTTCAAATCTATAAGAGTGAAAGAATTTCACTTTTTGTTAAGGTGAATACAAATTTATTTCCGTCGACAGGCCCCAACAACAAAAATTAAATTCAAATTTAGTACTCGTCATTTTTCAAAATTCAAAATGCATGAATTTCGAAAATAATTAAATATCTAAGAATAAGGTGCTATAAAGATCCAATAAACAATATTATTTAATTAAATATACTTATTGTAAAAAGTAAATTAACGTAATTAAACTGCCTTGGTGCTAAGAAGGAACAGGAGCTCATAAGTGGTATTTTTAAGCTTTATAAACTCAGAATTGACACATCAATAAGCAAAAGTTTTATGGTAACCAATAGGTATAGCGAAGGTACAATCGTCCAAAATTAAACCGAAGAGCACTTAGTTCGAAGAAGAGTAATCTTGAAACTAAAGTAAAAAGACGAGAGAACACCTAATTTTTAATCCGTGGGTAGGTTTAATTAGTTTAAGTTATTTCTTGCAAATAATATAATTAATTAAAAAATTTAATAATTTTGTTTATTAGATCTCGGGGCACCTATTTTTACATAATTCGTTTTAAAATTATGTATGTGTTTAAGTAAAAATATATTAATGACATAACCCGTAAGACGAAAAAGAGGAAAAAGAAAATTCCGTTTTAAAGAAAAAATAGTTCAAATAAATGTTATCAGATCTCCAATATTATAAACAACACCTACATGCCAAGTTTTATAAAAATCGGAGCAGTAGTTTTTTTATATCATGTTTACTAACATATCGAAATTGTGAAAAAAAATTTAAAATTTTCAATTTAGAAACAGTCACACAACTGCCCAAAAAAAAAGTGTTTATTAAAACAGAAACCAGTTGCAAAGCAAGTTGTGCTAACATTAGAATTAACCATATCCGTTACAGTCATTTGATAACAATGGTAGGATAACCCCAAACAAAAACGTTTTCACAGTTTACTTAGAGTATTATACAATTACGTAATCGCATGAAAATCAAATAAAGTTTTCATATCTAACCATGAAAAACTAGTGGTTTTCTGTCGAAATAGATTAATCAGTAAATTCCTTTAATTCTTGCATTTATGATTTTTATCGAGACGCTCTTCTAATTTTTTATTTGTGAAAATAATACAGTTTGAAATTTGATTAAAGGTAACGAGACATCAGTAAAAAAATAATTGCGAATTGTTTTGAACTGAAACTTTAGCCACATCCACAGAAGGATTTAAAACTGAAAGCTCTTGCCCAATTTTTTATTTGGTGAAAAAAAAATGGTATTCACTACACAATAAAAATGTCAAATTGCAAACGTTTTATTTACATACAACCTCTATAATCCGGACAATAGAGTAAAGGGTTCCGGATAAGTGATTTTCCGGATTACGAGTATGAGCCAAAGCATAATGTTACGATACAAATAAAATCCAGAATAATTTATAAAACATTTATTATTTACCACAAACGTAATCTTTCATAAAAAATAAAAATAGGTAGGTAGCCAAAGATATTTAAAAATTTTAAATAGAAAATGTAAACAGTATTGTACATATATTCTGTACTATATGTATGTACTGTAATTAAAAGTTTAAACAAACAAATGTTAGTTACGTTGGAACTACCTTAAAAAACAGTCAAATATTTTTCGTTTTTTGACTCGACATCTTTTACAGCAATATTCTTTAGTTCGAAAAGTAACTCAATTTGATTGTCTGGTATATTGTTTTCTGATGCCCATTGGAGCAGTGTTAAAGGACCTTACGGCATCTTGGTGTTTAACTTTCCACAATTTGAACATCATCATCGCTAGAAGAATCGTTCTGTACATCATTTGTTTCAGCAAGAATATCGTTGTCGTTAGGAAAATGTCAGTCTCAGAGCCACTCCCGTAATCCACGCTTCTACATCTTCATTTGAAATATCGGCGCCTAATATTTGTTCACCAAGAGCTTTTACCTCATTTAATTCATTTTGGAGTTCTTTCGATTTCATAATTTTCCTTGTTAAAGTTGCCAAAGGAATGTTTTCTTCTTCATCCTCGTCATCTGAAGCCACCTCCTGGGTAGACAACAATGGCTTCCAAGACTTTTTGATTAGGTCTGGATGCACTGGTACCATGCTTGTGTAACGAAAACACTACGTTTTAAGATTAATGCTCTTCAACATTGTAGGAATGTCAGTCTCAGATGCTACAATTTTTTAAGCAAGTCCTTTCTGTAATAGAGTTTTACGGCTTGGATGACATGTTGATCCATGGGCTGTATTAATGGTGTACAGTTGAGCGTGGTCAGGTACATAACACAGATTTGATTGTCATCGCTTTTGAGATCAACTGGTGCCCTGGGGCATTGTCTAATAATAACAGAGCTTTTGGAGGTAAATTCAATTCTTTTAATTTTTTCTTACTGCCGGCACGAATTCAGTATGGAACCATTCACGAAATAAGTCCTTTGTTACCCAACCTTTTTGTCCTTTATAAGATACAGGAACAAAGGAATTTCCAAAAGCTCTTGGTTTTGCTGATTTTCCAATAACAAACAATCGTAACTTATGGGACCCAGATGCATTAGCACACGGCATGAAGGTTATTCTATCTTTACTAATTTTTCGCCCTGGCGCTGACCTTTCATTACCATGGGCTAGAGTTTTGTTTGGCAAGACTCGCCAAAATAGCCCGCTTTCGTCGGCATTATAAATCTGATCGTGTTGAAGGCCCATTTCTCTGATTTTGAAAGTAGCTTTTCTTTAAATGGCTCCACTGCATCAACATTGCTTGACAGAATTTCACCTGTAATAGTCAACTGCCTTATGCCATATCTCTTTTTAAATTTTTGCAACCAACCGCTGCTTGCTTTGAAATCGCCACTTAAGTTTAGTTGCTGATAATAAAACTTTGCCTTCTCAGATATAAGTTCCCCTGATAATGGGGTTCCTATAACAAAAGAAAAATGATTTTTGTTGAATACATATGTGGACTTTCAAATGTTTTTCTTTTAATTTTCTCTAGACGACGCATTTGACAAAATTAAATGAAATTAGAACTTTTTAATTGCATGTTTATGCACATACAAAAATAAAAACACAATTTATAAATAAAACAAAATTGCCTAAATGGCATTTTTTTTACTTACCTCTAGCCCTTTCCTGAACAAACCAAGTGTACAAAGCTTTTCCATGGCTGGATATGCACTTAACCTTAGGGTCTTCCTTTATCTAAATTATGATCCTCCGCTACATAATCCATTATGTTGGCTTTATTTTTTACCAGATATCCGAAACTGTAGATTTTCCAATACTATATTTAACAGCAACTGATCTGACACTTTCTCCTGAATCCACCGATCTAATTATTTCACGTTTTTTGTTGTAAATTTAACGTTGTATGTTTTCTCTTCGACATTTTGTAACAATAAACACCTTCCTGTGCACTTGTCGCGAATTTAAATAATATAATACAGCGTAAAACCCAACTGCCAAAGACGCTCTGACAGGATTAAACACGCAAAAATATTGCGCGCGCAGCGACTGTCGGATTAAAGAAATGCGTCCGGATTATGACTTTTGTAATTTAGTGTCCGGAGTACTGGATGTCCGAATTTAGTGTGTCCGGATTATAGAGGTTATACTGTATATCATTCTGTGGATGTGTCTAAAGTTTCAGTTTCACCATAATTGGTTTTTTATTGATCCCCCGTTATATACAGTGAGATGACAGTGCCCTCTTAATTTTGAAAGGCGGGCAGCTTTTGTCTGGCAACAAACTTTTTTATTAAATGTTTATATTAAAATATGTTCGAAATGTTGGTCTAGCATCAATTGGGTGTTTTCCATTGCTTTCAATATTTACTTTATTATTAATATCGAAAAAGTGTCTTAGTGGAACGCAACGCCATTGGTTGTAACGTCAAAAAGATATGTACAAAAATTCACGTCACATTTTCTCTAATTATCAATTCAGTAGTATTCCAAGTGATTATCAACTACAGCCACAGGCTGTAGAAAAAGCTTCTTCAATCAGTTTTTTCTGTGACATTTTGTAGGTATTCTGTGTCATTTACCACTGGCGGTTCTTTTTCTATCTTTCTGACAATCAATGCTTCCTCCTATCATTATGAATATCATATACTGTTCAAACTACAAAAGAAAATGTATTTGAACACAAAACTAGATTCATTGTTAATGAAAGAAATGATCACAGCAGACACACATAGACTCTGACTTCAGCATATATCTCTTCTTAGTACATTAAAACACCTAGATTTGCGTTAATTGTCTTGTGAAAACAAGAAACAAAGATTTTATTAGGGGTTAGATACTCCATATTCTGATGAGGGTACTTTATAGGTTGAGATAATATTTTAAATTCATCAATTTTTGAAATTTACGAATAAATATACATTGAAACGTCGATTAAGTTCGTCCAAACAGTCCGGAGTTGTATAAATTTGGAATTGAAGAAAAACCTATATAAATTAATCTAAAGGTGAAGGATACCAGCGATCACGACTAATGCATCAATCCGTATTCAGCCACTCGATACATTGCCCAATTTTTACAGTGGTGACGGCCATTTTGGACACAAAGTCCAACTTGAATGTATCCCTCACTTGTAATTTGGACACAATGCACAACTTAGACACATCGTCTGTTTCAACATTTGAATGCAACTACCAACTTTGATAAACGTCTACCTTGGATATATAGTTAAACACTATGTCGGAGTTTTCCCGCCATCGGACATTTAAGCTCCATTGAAATGCACTTATGATCAAACAACGGCGTGGGCTATGTGTCTAATCTAAAGTGGGCGTTTGGACTACTACTGCAAAATGAGACGATTTTATGTTCAGTGGATAGAGTGCCGAAGTAACTGCTACCCTTTCCAATGTTGTACAGCAACGCACCGTCTTGCTGAAAAACCATAACAACCATTAACTGTCACAGGCGTATCGTCAAACCAATAACTTGAAAAGAATCAAAACATTTTCATGTTCCTTTTCAACAACGTTCAAACGACCGGGAGGGGGTGTGTGGAGATTGTCTAAGACGTATTTAAAAATTGCCTCACAATTTTTAAATGTATGATATCTGACACTGAAAAACTAGATGTGGTTGTTCTCATTTCCAAATCTGTATCACGTGTTTAATGTTAAAAATAAGAATAACAAAAAAGTTGGAGTTATCCAAGCGAGACATAACCTAAGAGGTACATAAATATGAAGATTGAATGCAAACAATAAAAAATAGTGTGTCGCGATATGTGTTTGTGACGTCATTTTGCTAGCATTTGTCAGTAGTCGTCAATAATCTTACAATAAACCTGGAAATCTTGTTTTACAGTCAAGACAAAGGAACCCGGCCCGAACCATTAATAATAGACTGTGAAAGGATTTCCAGGACGTATGAAATAATGTTTCTTATTTCATCAGGATTTTTTCTTAATTTTAAAGTAATAATAAAAAAAGACAACAATAAAATAACAAAAAAAATATGGAAACTATAGATCATTTATCAAGCATACTTTTCCAAATGCGCATACTTCTCAGGTCCGAAGTTTTGGATGAGGGGTTATGTGGATTTATCTTTTTGATGTGGTGAGTATTTGAAGATTTATTATAGATATCAAGTTTATAAATATTGTACGTAATTTTTTCGAGTATATTCCACAAAATACGCAGTAACATAAATATTATAATTTTATTTTTTTTTTTTTTTTATATTTTTTTTTTATTTTTTTTTTATATAAAATTAAAAATTTTAAAAAAATTAAAATTATTTTATTTTAAAAAATTAAAAAATTTTTTTTAATAATATTTTTTTTTTATTTTTTTAAATTTTTTTTTTTTTTTATTAAATTATTTATTTTATTTATTAATTTTTTTTATTTTTTTTTTTTTTTTATTTTTTTTTTTTATTTTTTTTTAAATTATAATTATAAATTTTTTATTAAAATATTTTTTTTTTTTATTATTTTTTATTATTTTTTATTTTTTTTATATATTTTTTTATTATTAAAATTTTATTTTTTTTTTTTTAATTTTATTTTTTTTAAATTTTTTTTTTTTTAAATAATTTTTTTTTTAAACAATAATTAATAAAAGTTTTCTATATGGTTCCAACTTAAGTAGACACACTGAATATTGTGAAAATATTATGCTTGAAAAAGTACGAAAACCCCGAGAAAAGTGAAAAAAGAATGGTGCACGAAATTAAAGCTGTAGTTAATGTAATTTACTAGAACATTTGCTCAATATTTTCTTCTCTAATTTATAATTCATATCTGTAGAGATTAAATTAAGTTCGTATGATTATTGTCTCTTCACAATTAAAATGCATGCACATTGATCATGAATTAACCCGCCAATAATCAAACCATGCAGTTAATTACATATTAAATTACAATAAATTATCACATGATGTAACAAAAGTTCATGCAATCCTGGTCTGTAGTCACATTTTATAAATTTAAAAAATTTATTTCTTATTTGAAGGTAGATTTCTTTACAAAAATAATAAATAGGTAGTCAAAGTTTGGAAGCAGTATGTTCTTTTTTCTCCATATTTTAAGCTTAACAATAAAATCAACTAGAATAAATAAACACAATTGAGGGATTCGCATTGCATCAGATTGCAAATTTCAAGGAAATAGACATAAATATGCAATTTACACAAAAATAGTTAAAATATGCGCTTATTCCGAAAATGCCAAGATAATATGGAATTGCATACGAACTAATGCAAATATATAATTATCCGAGGCTTAAGACTGCAGTTATGCATGTATCCAAGTTGAAAGTGATACAATTATGACATGGTTAATTCCAAAAGGTAAAAAAATTAAGCTAGTGTTTATTGCGGTCAACTTCATAAATACATATGATGCAGACTAATTAAAAAAAATGTGATTACTTTTGCAAAATAAACACTGCAACCTAATTATAAAAAAAAACAAGAGTTCAAAAACTCATAATATTTAAGTATTATTGATGTCCCTACCCTCAATTATAATAGGACAAACTTGCATTATTATTTCTTTAGACAATCATTCTGCATTTTATATAATTGATATCGTTCATAAGCAATTAGCGAACTTAATATATAACCAAATCATTATTCATGGGTAAACAAGTGTTTCGCGCAGAATTCCGCATCGTCCAATTATATAATGTAACAAAGGCATTCGCAAATTTGAATTTCGCGCGCGTTAAGATAGAGGGGAAGATTCCGGTCACGAAAGGGGTAGCGTTCTTCTCATGATCATCCGGTAAGGGCATTAGTCGATATACACTTGATGGTGGCGGGTGTGAGCCCCTCAAGGAAAGGAGACTGGTGTAACATTTAAACTATTCTTTATTTTATTAAACCTTTAAGTGATTGCCGTTGGTTTTTTTTTAAAATCGACCATTCCTTACAAATCAGAAGTTGGGATTGAACGAATTTAATTTGCAATATTTGATGATAAGTGAAAACACGTGGTGAGTTATCGAATTCTGCGATCATCGGTGAATGGCAAATCCTTAAGGGACAAAGCTTGTACAGTGGGTAAATCGGAGACATTTATAAACATTTTAGGCGTGTTATTTTCTAATTTTCGTGGTGGGCGATATTTATGAAAATACGATTTTCGATTGTTGTAAATAACGTTTAGGTGAGTTTATTGAGACAGTTTTGCAGACATTGAAGTTTCGGTGTAAACCGTGGTGTAAATCAATTAAAATATCGTTGTTGGTTGCGGAAGATTTTAAACATGGCAACCTCGGAGAAAACCGAAACCGATGGTACCAGCTTAAACGTAAGCGTGGAAGACATTATTGCTATGGCCGTACGTGCTGCGCAGGTCACCAATAAAAGCAATCGATATTCAAATGCCGAAATTGCAGCACTCATACCTGAGTTTGGCGGGAATTCAAATGATGATGTGCTCTCGTGGTTTCAAAGGATATCGACGGCGAAAGAAATATATGAGGTACCGGATCAAATAATGACGTTGATCGTAGTTTCAAAATTAAGGGATGTCGCAAAAGATTGGTTTCACTCGCGGCCCGAGTACGCGGCGTTGACATTAGCGGAGTTGAAGTTCGAATTAACAAAAATGTTTGCGTGCAGAGAAGATCGCATTTCAATAATGCGAAAGTTTGAAAATCGTCGTTGGAAAAAGGGAGAAAAATTTTCAAGTTATTTTCACGACAAAGTGCTGTTAGGGAACAAGTTGAGGTTAGAGGAGCGTGACCTCATAATGTATGTTATCGAGGGACTAGATAACGCGGTCTTGCAATCTCAAGCGAAATTAAAGGAATTTGATAGCCTCTCGCACATGCTTCAATTAATGAATGAAGTCACTAATAGTGAAAGGAGCACAACGGTGTCATACGGAGTACCACCGAGAAGGAGTCCATCACATTTCAGTGGGCAATCAAAACCACTCGAACAAGGGAGAAATACGGTGATCAAATGTTACAATTGCGGTAGGTATGGGCACTTATCCATATCATGTACAGCGCCGAGGCAGCCAAGGGGTTCTTGCTACCAATGTGGAGAAGTTGGGCATGATCGTCGTAACTGCACGAGGGGAAGAGAAGCATCAGCTGCGACCACTTCCAGAACAGTGACGTTAGCTTCTGCAGATAGCACGGCGTTGTTAGTTCAAGAAACTCCTGTTCCTGCTTACCGTTTGCCAGTCGTTATCCCGATTAGGAGCAGTGTCATCGAATTGGAAGCGGTTATCGACACAGGCAGCCCGATTTCGTTATTATTAGAAGGTATTATCCCTCGTAGTATGGTGCAACCTTGCGCAACAGTAAGTAGTTTTGAAGGAGTGAATGGCTCTAAGCTAAATATAGTAGGGCAATATGTTTGTAATATTAAGATTGATAATGTAGATAATATAAATGTCAGGTTTTTCGTTGTGCCACCCATTACGATGAGGCATGAGTGTTTGTTGGGTCGAGATTGACATTGTAGTTCAACAGAACCACACACCTTTCTTTTTCGTCCTAGGAGGCTTTCGTATTTTGAAAAGAAGAAGTCAACAAAATAATTGCTGATCTGTTGAAGGAAGGAATAGTTAGAAAAAGTTCTTCTCAGTATAGCTCTCCCATAGTTTTGGTAAAACGTAAAGATGGTACGTTGAGGATGTGTGTCGATTTTCGATCTCTCAACAAAATTACAGTTAGGGACAATTACCCTTTACCACTCATCGATGATTGTCTTGATGGTTTGAGAGGGAAACGTTTTTCACGAAACTAGACTTAAAAATGCTTTCCACCATGTGAGTATTAATGAAGCGTCGGTAAAATATTTATCTTTTGTTACTCCTACGGGCCAGTTTGAGTACACCCGTTTACCCTTTGGTTTCCGTAATAGCCCAGCTATCTTTTCAAGGTATATAAACATGATTTTCCAGGAATTAATGGAGAGAAATGAGGTGTTAATATATATAGATGATATTGTTATTGCCACGGAGGACGTAAAGGAGAATTTACGTATATTAGCAGACGTCTTAAAATTAATGGTGGTAAATAAATTGAATTTACGGGTCGATAAATGCTTCTTCTTGCATGACACTATAGAATATTTAGGGTACATAGTGAATAGTGAAGGCATTAGTCCCAACCCTGAGAACGTACGAGCTGTACGAGATTTTCCGGTGCCCAAAGGGATTTAAAGAAGTGCATAGTTTTTTAGGGCTTGTGTCATATTTCCGAAGGTTTATCAGATCGTTTTCAACCATAGCAAAGCCTTTGTATGACTTGTTGAGAAAAGATTCAGTCTTTGTCTTTGGTCCACAACAACTCATGGCGTTTGAGGAGTTGAGGAAGTGTTTAATTAATCAACCGATTTTGTGTTTGTATTCTCCTAAAGCAGAAACACAATTACATTGTGATGCAAGTAGTCTAGGTTTCGGTGCAATTCTTCTTCAGAAGCGAGATGACAAATTTCGCCCTATATTTTATTTTAGCAAAAGAACTTCGGAGGCTGAATCAAAATACCATAGTTTCGAGCTGGAAACCTTGGCGATTGTCTATGCTTTGCAACGCTTCAGGATTTACTTGCAGGGTTTGCGGTTTACAATTTTCACAGATTGTAATAGTTTGAAATTGGCTTTACAAAAAAAGGAGGTAAACCCTCGAATTCTAAGATGGTCATTAATCTTAGAGAATTTTGATTATTCGATTGAACATAGGGGAAACGCTGCCATGAAGCATGTGGATGCGTTAAGTAGGTGTCATTCGATATTTGTAATTTCTGAAAATTCCTTCGAGAGAACACTTGCAATTTATCAATCTCAGGATGAAGTCATTTTAGATATAGCACGTCGGCTGGAAGGGGAAGAGGATAAATTTTACGAGTTACGTAATGGTTTAGTTTACAGGAAGCATAAAGGCAATCTTTTATTTTACGTTCCCGAGGTCATGATAACCAATGTCATTCGCACTTGTCATGACGATATCGGACATGTTGGAGTTGAGAAGGCTGTAGAACTTATCCAGCGCTCGTATTGGTTTGCACGAATGAGGGCTAGGATTGCAGATTACATTTCAAAGTGTTTAAAATGTATCACTTATGCACCAAGTAGTGGTAAATCTGAAGGAACTCTTCATAATATTCCCAAGGGTAATCTGCCATTTAGGACCATTCACGTTGACCATTGCGGTCCACTTGAGAAAACTAGGTTTCAAAATAAGTATTTATTGGTGGTTGTAGATGGATTCACAAAGTTTGTTAGATTGTATGCATGCAGAACGGTTACCACCCGGGAAGTAATTAAATGCATGTCCGATTACTTTCGCGCGTATAGCAAACCCGATAAACTAATTTCGGACCGAGGTACAGCGTTTACTTCTCAGGAATTTAAAAAATTCTTGGAGGACCAGGGTGTCACGCAGTCATTGATTGCTGCAGGTGTGCCTAGGGCTAATGGTCAGGTAGAACGCATAAACCGCGTAGTTGTGCCGATGCTGGCAAAGATCGCGCCGGAGCCAAACAAATGGGATACCGTACTAGCTGATGCAGAGTACAGTATAAATAATACGATATCTCAAAGTACTGGTTATACCCCTAGTGTTTTATTGTATGGGATAAACCAGAAAGGTCGCACTCTCGATAATGTAAAACTATTTTTAGAAAGCGAATTAGGTAATAATGATAGAGTAGATTTGTTAAATGTTAGGGATAGTGCGGATAAAAATATACAGAGGAGCCAAATGTATAATAAGGCTTATTATGATAAGACGCATAAAGACGGTATGAAATACGAAAAGGGAGATTTGGTAATGATCCGCAATATCGACGTTACGCCAGGGGTAAATAAAAAACTTATCCCTAAGTATAAAGGACCCTATGTAGTAGATAGAGTTTTAGGGAATGACCGTTATGTTATTAAAGACTTGGATGAATTTCCTGTCACGCAAATCCCGTTCGACTCAGTGTATGATTCGGCAAATATGCGGAAGTGGCCGAAATAAACTAAAATGTAAATTATGTAGTACATTAGATTAAGTTGTCATTTTATTGTATTTAATTTTAGTATGATGCATAGATTGTATGATGTGTACCGATGATCAGGGACGATCTCTAGTCAGGATGACCGAGTTGTAACAAAGGCATTCGCAAATTTGAATTTCGCGCGCGTTAAGATAGAGGGAAGATTCCGGTCACGAAAGGGGTAGCGTTCTTCTCATGATCATCCGGTAAGGGCATTAGTCGATATACACTTGATGGTGGCGGGTGTGAGCCCCTCAAGGAAAGGAGACTGGTGTAACATTTAAACTATTCTTTATTTTATTAAACCTTTAAGTGATTGCCGTTGGGTTTTTTTAAAATCGACCATTCCTTACAATAAAAACGTATAGAAAGTGGGTATCGACTTTAAATGTCCCTAAATTGTTGAAAAAAACTTGTGATTTCTAAGGTACAAATAGAGTAAATTGTTTCTCATTTATAATGCATACAGGGTAGTGCTTTTGAAAACGGGTCATAGATTAATGGTTTTGGTATCAAAATGAAGCTAAAATTAGTCCGTATAGCTGTTGCTATTAGGAGTAAGCTGAATTTCACGTTGTTTTCAAAAATTTGTCAATAAAAATTAAAGTTAAACTTTTGATAATGAAAGAAAAATAGTATTGAGTTGCCTAAACAATCAACATTGCTACGTTTTACAATAAAGCTGAAAGAAAAGTCATTAATAAGCAAATAAAAAGCTTTATTCCCAAGGAATAGCTTTGAATTATATTAGAACTAAATTAAATAGGAAGGTTACTGATATTTATTGATGAATTTTCAAAAAGACCGTGTAATTCAGCTGATTTCTGATAGCGAGCGCTATGCGCAATAATTTTCGCTGCGTTTTGATACCAAAACCATTTTTGTCACTTGAAAGGGCGAGCAGGAATTCGAAAAAAAAACAGTTCACAATGTTAAAACCCTATGACCCGTTTTCAAAAGCACCACCCTGTATACCTACAAAAAAACACGCATAATTTCGGTGGAAACAGACAACTGTTATTTAATCTAAACGGTGTGTGTCGTGAAACCACCTAACTAGACAATAGAAACCGATGAAAGGTTAACCATAATTAACTGTATTTTTGTTTATTTTAATTTTAACTTATTTGTTTTTATATTTAAGTTTATTATTCGTTTCGATATAGTGCTGGTTTGGTATTCATAGTTAGTTTGTAATACCATAAAGGTTTAATGTTTGCTTTGCGTTCAGCAGACCAATGAAATACAAAACATACTTAAAATTACCTGCATTCGTAAGTAAGGCTAAGGGAATGTGCTACTGTATGTGCTACTCTATGATTTCTATGGAGAAACTGGGAGGCAAAAAAAATTGCTGCGATTAATGTAATACTATAAACAAACAATGATTGATAAATATTCTAATGGTGTGGAGGATGGTACAAAAACTGCAGTGCATAACTAAAGAGAAAATTACTTTTAAACGAAAGAATGGTGGCAACAATATCGAAAAGAAAAGTTATCGATAACCCCAAGAATATAACTGTACCTACATTAAGTCTATGTTCATCAGTAGGATTGATGTACCAAAAAGAATACGCACGCACGATACGTGACAAATTCTGTCCCATTAACGCTGTTGTTGAAAGATTACTAATAACAGTATTTTCTTACATATGCAATGAGTACCACAATGGTACTGTATAATCAATAAAACTGCAGAATCTATCAGCGTTTTCGAAAATCCTAATACTACTTAGGATACTGGTAACGCTTCTATTCCATAGTTTAACTAAAAAAAACCAAACATTAGTTTTGAGTTTGTAAGAACACATGCTCTTCGCGATGAAATTCGTTTCCTTCAGGAGAACTAAAAACTGTCAAAGAATTGTGAATAAAAAGCACCGACCTACAATGTGCCCATTTATGTAATAACTAAGAAAAACGTTTCGATAACATTTTAACAAGATAGAACTGGAGAACCAGCTACCGTTCAGATTTTCCAACCATTGCATCACTTAAATGGTTAAAGAACAGAAGATTTTTCATGGTAAGTATTGCACATCTACTATAGTATTCATTGCGAGAAGTGCCTTATGATTCATCATCAATAAAAAACTTGAGAGCGTGTAAGTAAGGTGTAAGGCCTAATAGTTTGATCAAAAAGTGTTTCATGTAAAATTTCATAACCTTTGTTGCTATGTTTACCTTTTTTATTATATTATTATTATACTAAACTACAAATTAAGTAACAATAAATCTGTGTAGTTTAAAGGAATACCACATGCAGAATTTCATGAAAACCTGATGAAAACCGGAATGTTTTTTTTTGGATTCGTGTTTACATACGGAGAACGTGCGATCAGCCCCCATGCATTTTTTTACCTCATTATAACGTACTAACTACCAACATAAAACTTAAAATCTGAAATTCGGGCAGTGTCCAATGAAACGTAAAGAACCGAAATATCAAAACTACTTATTTTTTGATTAATGTTTGAAAAAGTCAGAACCCCAAGTAATATGTATCTTCAGAAATTTACAACATAATTGTCGGTTTAAACAATATGAAGGAACGTAACAACATAAATATATCACACAAATTGTTCGATGTTCTAACAAACAGTCCAAGCAGAAGCAATTCGATCAAAAACCCAAATTCAGGGCACAAGAACACCAGAAGCAGAAAAGCTTTAGATTTATTTTAAAAAAATTAATTAAAAAATTTTTTATTTCAAGAATGTATTCCTCAAATATTTCCAAGACCACATGATTACCCGTAACACTACAACTATTTCTTCTTCAAAATAATGTATTCCAAAATTTTAAATGCGATACTTTTTATGTGAAGAGACCTCTTGTAAATCTATTTCAGTCCTTAAGATCATTAACAACTTCCATTGCATTTAAAAATCATTAAGAACATTTAACGCATGCATTTTTTTAATATATCAAGAAACCATTAAGGTTGTTTATCTAATAGGATTTTGATTCGAATGCATTTAAAATCACATTAACGAACCGACAACTTTTTCAAACAAATCCAAAACTTTTGTGCAAATCCTGGTATCAAAATTTCCTCTTTCGAAATGCACCGTATGTAGGTGTACGATTAAACATAATAATCGACTGATAAATCGTGTGATATTTTCGTGCACATAATTTGCACAGAAACAAATACATTTTCATTGATTTTTTTATTTTTGTTACACGTAGTCGAATCGTTTTTTCGAGCATGCGGGGCTCGGTATAATTTGTTGTAAGTATTAGTTGAAACACAGGTGCACCAATTGCGGAAATTTTAAATGAGATAAATGTAATCAGGTTAAAAACAATGTATGACGTGTAAGAAGTTGCTGAAATTTATTCGATGATGCAAACATATTTGCAACCACTTCAGATTATTTTAATCGCATAAACTCTCGACAATTTCGATACATATTGTGGTTATCTAATCTAGAGCAAATAAATATTATTTTTTCTACAAATCCTTAACAAAAGAACTTTTGGGCGCGGTTGAATATTTTTTCGTGCACTTGTGTTCGACGAAAAAATATGTAAGGTAGTGGTTAACCAAATTCCTTTACTTTTGATTAATTTAGTCATCAGTTCCGGATTCACACAAAGGTGAACGTATGTAATAAAATGCTTTTTCATTGAAATAAAAAATCGAATAAGCAAAAATAGCATTGTTTCAGCATGTGAGCACAGGAAGTTAACGCCAATTTGTAACAAAATAATTGAAACAATTAATAGTACGTGTTCATGTAAATGTACTTGTAGAAGTCATGAAGATCGAGAGAACCCGTTGAATATGTTTTTCTGATGTCGCGGGGGCGGGGTATGGCATTGACCCTGGCACAGACCACATTCCGTGGAGAATATTTCTAATGTCGCCCAACCACCAAGACAAAAAGTATTTTATGTAAAATTGCTGCTAAATGATTGTATTAAATTGCAACGTGAAAATCAATATTTCCATACATTTAATAACTATTTCCATGTATACTATTTGAAGTAACGCAAACAAACATACGATAAGAAAATAATAAAGTGAAGACCGACCCGAAAAAAAACGTGTTGAATTTATTAAACCGGTATTTATTAATATGCATTCGATAAATCATTTGTACACCGAAATATGTTAATAATGAATAACCTATACGGGGTTCTATAAGAAAGTGTGACTGCTCTCAATTTCAAAAAGAAATTCTTCCGAATAAAAAAAAATACTTTGAGTAAAAAAAAACACTGCTAACAGTCAAAGGTATGAAAATATGAAAATCCCATTGTAAACCTAAACTTTATATTGTAAATGTAGTGGGAATCAATTATAATTCAATAAATTAATTTTAAATTATCTGAAAGCCTTGACCACACTACTGTGTGAGCAGTGTAAAGTCAGTGTCGTATGGGATTTTTTTAAATTAATGTTTTATTTAAGGTGCCAAACGATTTTTCAAAGAGTTAATTAATTTTTGTGGAGGGTATAGGGTAAAATTCGGTTAGCAACAATCGCATACAAAATAAAACCCAAAATGATGATAAACTAGAGTTAAACGATCCAAGATATTTCAACTCATCCAATGTATACTGACTTCCAAAAAAATTGCAACACCTGTTTCAGGAAACGTCTATTTTCATTAAACAAAGTGATGATTAAAATTTAAGCTACGCCACTATTTGTAATGCATCTAGACGGCTTGGCATGCTATCAATCAAGTGATCTACAGCTGCTTGTGGTATATCATCCCAAGCTTCTTGAATCCGTTGCTGAAGATCGTGTAAATTATCTGGAGAGTGCGGTAAATTCCCCAGTCGCCTACCAATCATATCACATACATGTTCAATTGGCGACAAATCAGGCGACCGAGCAGGCCATGGGAGGACGGCAATGTTAGATTCTTCCAAAAACCGTGTTGTAGCCCTTGCCGTATGAGGGCGCGCATTATCCTGCTGAAAATGGGATTTTGCAGCCCCTGAAGATATGGAAGGCCAACTGGTTGTACCACATTAGCAATGTAACCAACTGCGTTAAGGTTGCCGTCAATAAAGACCAAGGGTGATCTGCTACCATAACATATTGCACCCCATATCATAACTCCTTGAGTGAGGGCTGTGTTGCGTTCCACAAAAATGTTGGATTTTTACGTTCTCCACGCATCCGTCTGACCCTCCTACGACCATCGTGGGCCCACAAGCAAAATCGGGACTCGTCACTAAACACAATTTGATGCCATTCTTGCGCCCAATTAACCCTTTCGTTGCTCCACTCTAGTCTGCGTCGACGGTGAAGTGGTGTAAGAGGAAGACATAAAATGAACGATATGAACGCAACCCATAAGATCTTATCCGGCGATAACCAGATGACATTGACATCCTAAGTCCTGTGCCTCTCATCCAATCATTTGCGAGTTGTTGAAAATCTTATCTCTTGTGGCCAAAACTCTTAAGCGACGTTCTTCGCGATCTGTAATCCTTCGAGGACGTCCAGATCCACGGCGACGATGTTGAACCCCTTCCTCGGACCATGTGGACCAACATCTCAATACCGATGAAACATTTCGGTTTACACGACGAGCAATTTCTCTTAGCGAAAGTCCGGCCTCTCTCATACCAATAATACGGCCACGTTCAAAATCACTTAATTGGACAAAATGTTGATGTTGACGTACTCTCGGCATTGTTTTCAAGTTCAAAATGAAATTGTGAAGAAACAACAATTTGCAAACTTGACAGTTACTAAATGATCTAATACTTCAAATTTATTGTTATTATGTGCTATGGAAAGAACAGGCAAAAAAACAAAAACTACTGGCTAGATTAAATTTTAATCATCACTTTGTTTAATGAAAATAGACGTTTCCTGAAAATTTGATTAAAATCGTTCGACAACTTCTAGGTGTTGCAATTTTTCTGGAACTCAGTATATTTGACACAAACAAGGCTGATAAATCAATTCATGTAATTATATGAGCGAAAAAGTCTGAATTACAGACTTTATAACAATTTACATCAGAACTAAAATTAACTTATTGTTTCTTATTCTTTCCTCTTCCATTCTCGTTATTGTTTCCTTCTTCCCCGTTGGATTCTTCTTGTTATCTTCTTCCTTCTTTTTTTGTTTCTCTTCCGCCATGGCATCCGTTCGCTACTGAGAAACCCTGAAACTACCCAGCTTCAAAAAAACAGGATCAAGAAGATCCGGAGCCATATCCTCTTCATAAAACCTGACGAGGTTGGACTTGATCTGCCCCCATTTTGCATCTGTTCTTTAAACTCTCAGTTTGAGTTACATCATCGCTTTACAATCACCAAGCAACCAACAAATTGTGTGTGAAAGTCTGTTATTGATTGGATGTTAGCAACCAACCCCAGACCCTTGTTTTTTGACACTCGCTGAACCCAACAGGGGTCAATGATTTGCGACTTTCTTTGATGCAATACAGTCTGAGATACATTGTCGATGTCAAGTCGTGGCCATTTTCTTATTTTTATGCACGGTGTGTGTGTGTGTGAGCCATTCTCTTTTATCTTCATTTTTCACTTTGAGAAAATACTCTGTCATTGTAATACGAGGACAATAAATGCAATTATGGCTTCGACTTGACATCAGGAATATGATAAGGCATGCTATAGGTCAAAAGTTTGATATGGCGAGCGTTTATGACATGTCAAAAGAATGCCAACCCTCTGCCAAAAAATGTGAACATCCAAGGTACAGATCAGTCAAATTGAATTATTCTTTTTGGGGGCACAGTGCGAAAGAATCTCAATATAGTGGAATGACCATGTTTAGAGCATACTGCTTCCAAGACCCACTAGGGTTGTTCAAAGTTAACACTAAAACCTTAGAGACTTATCGTCTGGTGCCTTAAAAAAATAGGATGATAGGAGTTTATCAAAATACCAAAAGAAGGTTATTAGAGAATTTTTCTGAATGCAATGTTTAGGCCGTATGCAAAATTACAACTGCTTAAGATATTTGATTTTATTGCATATTTTTTGTAAATTGCTGTTGTAAATAAAATTTTATCCAAACTAGATGAAACTTTTCTTAGGTGCAATTATTTTAAAATACTATGGTATATGCTATGGTCATTTTAAATGTGCGAATACAATAAATATTTAAAACAAGCGTTTTGCGTAGGAATCCACATCGTTGGGATACTAACAAACGTGTAAGAGAGTATCGAAAGTGATCGGAATAAAATATTTTGCTCGAAAAATATAATAACCGTCTAACAGCGTCAAAAAATAGTCGAAACAAAAGTTATAGATAATAAAATTTACAACTTTTTATTCATAACTTTTTTGATTAATTAATATTGGAGGAGATATTGTTAAAAAACTAATTATAAGTGTTACGTGATAGTCATATCTCAGTAATTACGTATCGAATCAAAAATAATTCGTCGCATAATTCTCATCTAATTTATAAGATGTAGAGTAAAAAAAGAGTTTGTGTCTAAAATTAATACACATTATTATTATCACGAAAGTAGTTTAATTGAAAATAATCATTTTTCAAATAGAAAATAGTTATTTAATAAATTAATTCGTTAATGAAGACGATTAATAAAGGAAACTGTTTAAAGCCTTTAATAGTTGAGTTTATTAATGCCCCATTAATAAACGAGTTTATTACAATATTATTTCGTTGACCGTAAACTCTTTTTTTGTAACAAAATTAGAAATTAATTACAAATCAAAACCAATTTCATCTTTTTCATCGATTGATAAAGATGAGACTTCATAAAATATCTTCATCCTTTTTTTGCCCTCGAGGTAGACCATTTTTTAATTTTTCAACATTTACCATTCATTTTTGCAACAAAGACTATTAGAAGAAAATAACATCAACTCCATACATTTTAAATTTCACGTAAAAATCACGTTTACTAAAAAAATCTAGTTACCATTAGAAAATCCTGAATAATTACCTGCTGCAGTTTTGGCAAGTGCAAACAATGCTTGTTCGACTTTCTTACCAAGTAAAAGTTGAGATCTTTACGAAAAACCTGTAATGAATTTGATACCTGGTGTACTAAACAACATATAAGCAATTATAGGGAGCCTGTCTTCCTGGGGCAGTTTTTAAACATTGCTCAAAAATGCTTAATAGCGAGGCTCTGGCCAAAATTGTCAATGTTAAAATCAACTCTTAATGTGAAGAAGAATATTGGACATTGGAAAATTTAACAAATTGATTATGTATATTAAAAGAAAACTGAAGGACACCTCCACAACAAATCTAAAATTTTAGAAAATTAATTTAACCTAACCAAAGGAAAGGGTTTTTTTGGAATAGCTGGAGGGTTAAGGAAGCATGAACTTCTGGAGTTGCAAACTAGTAATATTGAAGACCTAAATCAAAATTTCAATCAATATCCCAGAGTCAAAAACAAAAACAAAGAAAAAATCATTTTTACAGTCATGCATAATGATTAAAATACATTGTTAAATTAATCATACAATATATAACACTAAGACCACAGCATACAAAATACATCGATTATTTGTAAACCATCGAAACAATAAATGCACTACAAATCCTGTACAGTTGCACAATTTCTAAAACTGGATCAGCCACAGCTATGTACAGGACATTGGTTCCGCAGATCTTCTGCCTCAATATTGTTAGATTCAGGCACAGATTTTGCAGCGATAAAGAGACTTGGAGGCTGGAAATCAACCAGTGTTGCGGAGGCATACATTGAGAATTTAATTCAAAACAAAGAAAACACTTGTAAACAATTATTTTACACAAACGAGACAGCCTCTTCTTCCAAACGCCTAGCTGACATCAACATAACCTCAAACAACTTCGAAAACATCCGAAATAATTTAAACCTGAATATAAATCCTGACGTTCACAATACAAACAATGTTACGTTCTTAAATTTGAACAATTGTAATATTAATATTATTATAAATAATCAAAAATAGTTATGTATTTAAATATTTAATTAAAATGTATGATGTTAGTCTGTTATTGATTTTGGGTGAGTCTCAACCAAGTGCTTCCAATATGTCTTTGACCCGCTTAACCACTTTGAGCCGTGAGTCGTCATGCTATAAAATCACCTTGCCGCTTTTGTTGAGTCATTCCGATGTAAACGTTCGGCAGCTGTTGTTATGCGATCTAGTGCCAATGTTTCGGCTAGTTCTTCTTAGGTTTGTCTGCCTCTAATTGCTCGCCATCTAATAATTTTGGACCAGCACTGCATTCGTGACCTTCAACTTACTTAGAAATTAAAAAACGACTACCTTAAAGGTGAAACCAACTGCTGTGAGAACCTTCAATGTGTTTCAGCTGCAACTTTCAAGCAAAAATGGCGCTTAGTCAGACCCACATTTTTATGAGCGTAAAGAAAATGACGGTGCGAACAAATCACCAGTGTTTTGACTTTTTATGCAGTCTTATAGTTTTATTGATAGATCCTTAAGGTTTGAGAATGACGCTTTTGGTATAATACAGTGCACCAGCATATTCAAAGCTACCTGACGCAAAGAAAGAATAATATGTGCCATCTTCATTATTGTTTAGGAATCTTCTCTTGAATATTACCATCGGTTGAGGCAGAGTTCTAGTTGCCTGTCTTTATGAAATATAAAAGAATTAAGCTCAAGAATTTATTTTTATAGTGAATTGTATGCAAAGAAGTTGAAAGGACCGATATAAATGGCATATTACCACTTACTTGCGTGTTATGTAACTCTAAAGTCCCTCAATCTACCAGTTCACCCCATACCGACTGTCGGTCACTAAATAAATCATGGCTCTCCAGCTGGTACGATTCTAGGCGACTTCCTTTAGTTATCTGACACTCATTCCGGTGTCTTTTTTGATGGTGTCTAGCAAACGGGTTCTTGGACGGTACCATTCCCTCTTTCCACTGACTATCCCTAGGATGTTTTCTCCAGAGATTCGCTCGGCATAATAAGCCCCTAAATATTATAACTATACCTCTAACACATCTTGGTTGGTAATCCTCGCCTCCCATAGGACCCTTAGCAGTCGTCTCCAACTCCAAACCTCAAATGCGTCTATCCTCTTCCTGTCAACCTTTTTGACCGTTCACGTCTGGCATCCGTACGTTACTATCGTCAGATTAATATAATGAACATATTAATATAATGTAATACCAATAAACATCAGGTACACGGAAAAATAATTTGAAAGCGCGTTATCGATGGCCAAAACCGTAGCACACATTATTTGCCTTTTGATGGTGAATTAATTTATGCTAATGACATCATCTGTCAATTATTTGATGGTTCCGTTGTAATTATTATCCCTGGTTGTAATTGTGTGTTGTTCGTCGTTTATCGTTAATTTTTTCATTTAATTGATTACTTGATGAGAATCATTTATAGAAACCTTGTACTACGAGGATATAAGAAAGTAAGAACCGTTTATCTAGGTCGTCTTCGGTACGTCCCACTCCAGTCGCTACAGTATTTTGATTAAATTTGCGAGTTTCTGTACATTATTTATCTAAACATAAAGGTGCTATACAGTGCGTGAAGTGTTTTTTTGCAATATTCCCACACATTCACATTTATAGAATGTCGATTATGTGCAACTCCTCAGGTGAAAGAATGCATTTTCCCTAACACATTTGTAGCTATTTGACAGCGGATGTAATTATGTAGCAGGGCGACACTGATAACTACAGATTCCTTTTAAAACTAAATGTGTGTTTTCAAGAAAGTAAATCAGTATGATAAGGAGCATTCATAGTAGGTATACAGGGTTTTCAAACTTAAGTCGGCACTATTGCTAACTTTGTTACTATTAGAGCTACAGGGTCGGTTAAATAGGCAAACTAGTAGCATTTGTTTCTCTCATTACTGTGGTGAAAACAGAATAAAAATCGAACATCGCGTTCGCGAGTTATGTCAAATTGTTCCATTTTTTCCAATAGGACACCCTCTATACAATATTCTCAATCGATAGGAAATTGAATACTGAATAAAAAGTGTCGTATTATTTTTTATCCTAAAGTCAAAAATGACAGAGCTATTGATGATTTTTCAAATAAGTTTAAAGCGGCTGTGATTTTATAAACTACAATCTTTTGTTGTATAAATGTCATCAGGATTAAAATGTCAAATTGAACTTTCACTGGTAAACAGTTTACAGCCACTAAAAACGTTTACAGGTGGGCTCAAAAATGCTTGGACCAAGACGGTGACGTTTTTGAGCATATAATTTGAATTTTTCTTTTAATGTTCACAGAATAAATTAAAATAAACCATAAATAGAACAATTTGACATAACTCGCGAACGCGATGTTCGATTTTTATTGTTTTCACCATAGTGATGAGAGAAACAAATGCTACTAGTTTGTCTATTTAACCGACCCTGTAGCTCTAATAACAACAAAGTTAGCAATAGTGCGACTTAAGTTTGAAAACCCTGTATAAGTCATTTTCCCAAAAAATTAACTCCATAGTCCATAGACGACTTTTGATATTTAAAGTACAAAAGTTTTTGTTTTGATAAAAATAAGATTGTTGAATTGTATTTTGAACTTAAATTTCGTATACTTTTCGCATATCAAACAAATCAAACATATTCCTTGTATTGTGTGTAAGTCTTTGTAAAAATCTCCTTAGAATAGCAGATTCATTTACAATATATTCTATTGTTATGCGTTGCTCAATTGTAACATGAAGATATTATATCGTGTGCACCTCCTATATACTCCGCTGAAAGAATCTTAAGAAAGAATTACAGAGAGTCTCAATTCTTTGACTTTCAACTGCGCTGCGATTCGCTAAGGCAGCAGAACACACGTGCACTGTGTACTCTCTGTAAAAATAATTATTTTCACAAGTAAATTTGAGAAAATGGGCAACTTCGGATAAATGAAAAAAGACCAGGTTCCATTTTTGTTGTTAATCGTCCTTATGAGTTTGTTGTATGTTCAACACAAATTGAAACCATAATAAAATATGTGCTTAATAATTTATTTTAGTGGTAAATCCTGAACAGATTGTGATGAAACATGGCAGAATTGATACAATTCAAAACACTGAAAGTTTTGAAAAGAAGAAGAGGTGTTAGTTACTGCCTGCTTCTTAATATGTACAAGTCGCATTTGATAAGATGTTTAAATTTCCTCCTCTCTTCTCCAAGAAGTTTATTGTTAACATTTATTGTTGTTTATTGTCAACACAACACCCGCGAAGCTCTCTTCCAGAGCAGTGACAATAATCTATAGTAAAAATGAAGGTGATGGTATTGTTCGTTCTTAAAGTTATAATGTGCTTAATAATACCTTTCAGTTATGCAAAAGAACATAACTTTATCATACACTACTCGATAAAAATTATCGACTTTTTGTACTTTGATCAATATTTTTTTTAAATTTAGTTGAAATTTTTAAATGTAATTCCGACGTCATATACTTAGTGGGGCAAAGTAGTTTTCTAGTATTTGATTGTGAAATCGTTTGCGTCGATGATCTTTGGAACAAGTGAGGACGGGGTGAATACTATCATCTTCGCCTATTAGAGCAAATTTCTCAAGCTCCTCCCATATAGGAAAATGTTTTCTTAAGTTCACGTTCATTCGTCGTTGACCATTAATCAGGTTGCGTTTGTACGTGGTTTACCAACAGGAAAAGGTGGAGCAGTTGTTTCAACATCACTTCACATCTCATTTCGAGTTCGTCCTACTTCGTTTAATCTTCAACTAATATTTCGATTGTTGGTGTGAATTCTAATTTAGTTGTATCCTATCTTTGCATGCAGAAGAAGTTATAAATTGCAACATTTGTCCATAATGCTCGGTTTACATTATTCCTATAGCACTCCAGCTCAGCGGAGTTATGCTACTGGAATAATGTGAACCGGCAGTGGAATGTACCCATTCCAATGCTCAATCCAGTCCAGTTCACTGGAATGATGCTCGGTTCATTATTTCATATTATTTCAATAGCATTCCAGTCCAGCGGTGGAATGCCACCAGAATAATGTGAACCGGCACTGGAATGACGGTCTATCTTTCATTCCAGCTAGCCCATCCCATTCCAGCGCCACTGAAATAGTGCTGGGCTCTTTTCTAAAAGCATTGTCACTATAGTGTTACCGATCCAACAGCTTTTGAATGATTGGAATAATGCAGACGATCTGATACTGTCGAGCACTGAACTGGATTAACTCGCTAGATTACTAGACTGAAATAATGTAAACCGGGCATGACGGTCTATTGTTCATTCTAGTGCCACTAGAATAGTGTGAACGGCCAATACAGTGGTTAACACCTTTCTAAAAGCATTGTAAATATAGTGTTACCGATTTAACAGGTTTTTAATGACTGGAATAATGTGGACAACATCATCCAGTCCAGACTCGGTGGATTACTGGACTGGAATAATGTGAACCGACCATAAAATAATTGCAACAGTCGGCTGGTTTTGGTGTTCATTGTACATTCGTCGATAAGCCCAAGTGTAAAAAGCCACTTGAATATTTTGGAAATTCGTAAATACAAGTTATTATAGATTTATTTAATCCTAAACTCTGCTTGTCAGGGTATCTGTGACATTTTAAAACCATTTCCGGATTCGATACGAACGTAATCAAAACGACCTAAACGTAAACAAAACTGAACCCGACGAACTTTCGCGAATTATTCGATACGATACGTCGTTCTTTACAAAGAACCAAGAACTTATTACAACAAAAAATTGTAAGACCACGTATTAATCATATATGATGTTAAATAATTAGGTAAACGACATTGAGTCAATAAACGAAGCATTCTTTTATCTAATTAAATTAATAAACAAAATAGTTGATCTTCGACCGTAGAATTTTACAATCGTTTCCGTTTTAATTAATCACAATAATACAAAGATTATAGACATTTATTAAGATAAAGCAGTTATGAATGAGTATAGGTTGGCTGACATTATTCCTCCGTAATAACAGTAATAAGAAACCTTTCTAAAAAAAACGAACACCATTTGCTATAAAAAATTCACACAATAGGTCAATGTCGATCAAGTTAATGGATTTTATGATATGGCTCAATTCCATAATCGGAGTGTAAAAAAAAATTAAAAGCCTGCGGTACTAATTTCACTCTTTGCCTACAAGTATGTGTGTTACATAAAACAGTTGGCACAGATACTTGAGAAATTAAAAAAAATACGTGTTATCGGAATAACTGCAAAATTCTGTTTTTTATGCACTAGGCGGCGACTTCTAATTAACCGTCATTGGATAAAATACTCTTTAATTAAGCGTAGTTAAATACGATTGTTTTAAAAGGCAATTATAAAAACCAATATCAAGATTAATTAAATTTTTTGTTATCAACTATCTAGTTAATTTGCATAACTGATGCCTGACTGACGAGGAATGCAATGGTTAACAAATCTTTCCAACTAATTGTAAGTACACATTATTAATTCAATGATCAAGACTAGAAAAAAATCAAAAAATGCCGAAGTAATCATAAGCAAAACGACAAAAGATTATTCACCTTTTGACAACTACAAAGGGTGTAAATCGAGGTGTAAATGATAAATAATCAGGGAATAATTCTCGTCTTTCTTGTAGAAAGTTAATTCGTCACCTTCCCATACTGATGTTTCAAATGATTAATAACGAAGTGAACTCTGACCAAACTAACGACGACAAACAAAATTGTGCAAGAATAAACATTTTTACCACTTGCATTCAAAGGAGGGAATCAAAGCATCGGCAGTAGAAAAGATTCTTCCTAACTTGTCCAGGTTGAATTCCACAGAAAATGGGGAGAAGAAACTTGTATACCAAAGATCTCCTGAATGTTCACTGGATTTTTTCACACTTGTTCATTTACACTCTGTACAGGGTGTCCTATTTTCGATGTAATTGGGGGGTTTCAGGTATTTCGCAAATTGATAGGGAAAAACCGTGGTCGGGACCCTTGGCCCGATTTTGAGACAAATTCAATGGCCTAAACAGCACTTCGATATCTCGACTCGTTTAGGAGCTTTAAAGAAAACGGCATGAAACGCAAAACACTCTGTATCTCCCAAACGAGTAGTACCGAAGTGCTGTTTAGATATTGAATTTGTCTCAAAAATCGGGCCAAGGGTCTGACCACATTTTTCTATCAGCCTATGCAACCAATTATCGAAAATAAACACTACTATCTATCACACTTTCTTTTAGTGTGATAGAAGAGAGGTAAAGATATCAAGATCTCAATGAACGAAGATTAACCATTCTAGCCAAAGCTAGTTCGATATATTTCATAATCACACCAAAACCATGATTTAAAATTTAAGATATCTTTTGAATTAACGGGCGGAATAAATGATGAGCACTGGTGCTATTTCTTATTCGCTGTAATTCGGTTGTTCTACCCGGACATCAAGAAAACCATAGTTAACATGTGGGGTTTTGGTTAGCATTTTTTGTCGTCTATACGATTTTACAAAAAACTGTGGGTTGCCATTAAAAGTTTGATGTGATGTCATTTCCGTTAAAACCAAAGGTAATAATGCCCAAACAGGGGTGAAAAATGTCCCCTCTCAGAAATAAAATTGACGGGTCTGAGTTTTTGTCTGTATGTCGTTTATAGAATCGTAAACGGCTTGACCGATTTATATAATTTTTTGTTTTTTCGTTATAGTTCAAGATTGTTTATGAAAAATAAACCAAAAGTTTGAAAACAAATCGGAAGAATTAAAATCAATAGACAAAATCAATAAATATGACTCAAAATAAATTGAATATTTGTGCGATGTCTTTCCTTCAAATTTATTTTAGTTAGTGGCGTAGCAACGCGCAAGGTACAACTAGTTCCTGATAAACAAAATCTTTGCATTTTCATCAAAGCGCTTTTGTCCATTTCCACATGTAAAGTTCATAGTATGAAATCATATTAACTTGTATAGAAAACTCACATTCATTTTGTACTAGTGTACCACATCTCTGCATTTACAAGAGGATTGGTTACCAACAATCTTTGAGCAAGAAAAACAGAGTCGATTTTCTAGGATAAACCTGTACCATAGAACAAGACGTAAAAAAATACCTTACAAAATGGTGCAGTGCAAAGTAATGGAATCAAAAAACAATTTCAAAAAGAAAGAAAAAGATTTCCTGTTAAAACTATTTCACAGGTAAACAACCTCACCAAACAGGATTTTATTTAAAAAAAAAAGAAATTATATCTGAAACCAAACTACAAATTTTCTCCAAAAAAAAACAATAATAAACGAAACAAACTTTTCATTAGAATCTACATATTTAGGTTGTTCTAGATCTACTGAATTCTTATCAAAGTGACGATGATTAGTGCAATGACAAAGAATTTGTGATTGTCAGTCTAGAATGTAATAAATTATGTTTTGCAACGTCTTGGACAAAAGATAAGCGAACATAGCAACCTCGACGAAATCAATGAAATAAAGAAATATTTCAATCATTTAGGAATCATTTAATTTTTGTTAAATAATTCGTAAGTTTAATGATATCTGCGATAACAAGATATAGATGTCATACAAGACAAGTAGAACCGGCTTGGTATCCTGACCGGAACATATTAATAAATAAGAAATCATACTTCAGAGCGACAAATTTCATATTAAAAAAGGTGCATAATGTTCTGCGTTAGTGGTAAGTACTAATGTGTGATCTATGTTAGTTTGCTTAATGCCTAAACGTCTCTTCAGCAACCCCCCCAACAATATTCATCCTTCAGTGGCTACTTTATTAAAATCACCGTTATTTTGAGCGACGTTTCTACTGTTATAAGACAGCTTTCTTCGAGGTATCTAAGGACTTGGAACATAAGAATGAACAAACCTCGTAATATATCAAACTCAAAAAGTAATGCTAATCACTTCCAAAAACTATGAACTGAAAAAAGAGCTTTTCCTTAAAAATCGAAAGAACGCCAGAAAGTGCCAAGAAAAATAGCTGAAAACAGTGATCATTAGTCGTCTTACTGACATTTTCTGTTTTCACTCTTGTTTAGTATGGAATTTACAGAATAGCAGTTATTTATTCCAAAAATGAATTGAAATGTCACTATTTAAAACCAACCCAAAAAGAAGTTACTTTTAGATTGAAATAAAAATAGAAATTTATTGTTGACTTTTAACCTACTCGGACACTGCGATAAAGATAAATGTCACAAGACAGTACATACGCCATAATTTAGGGTATAATCGAGAAGACAATAAAGCGTGTGTTAGTAGAAAAGGAGAAATCTGGCGGTAAAAAGCCGTCAGTATAGATTCACCGACATCTTCGTTAAGTCTGCTTGAATTTGGAGCTGATTTATGATGAAATGCGTTAGAAATATTAACATCAATAATCAGACACCCCTAAGAACAGATCTGGAGATGACGGTATGTGTCGTTGGACACACGAAGTTATAATTTCAGGACAGTATCCACTGTTGGTCCAAAACTAACAAGAAAATTAGTGTCGTCTTCAAGTATCAGTATAATAGTATCATTTCTACAATTTTTCCAGGTAAACCAGAAGTATGCTATGATGACTAGAGTTAGTTGGGACCATCTTAAACCAGTCAGAGAAGGATGAAATGATGTGACATAATTGTTGGTCACAATGCTATGACGACGCTACTGTAATGACGTGATGTTCAAGGATGGATCATTAAGAACCGTGTTACTGATGTAAACGGAATAAACATTGCGTATTTGCGCGACGAAAACTGCCAGCACTTTTGGTCAAATTTAGCTAAATTACTGCGATTTCTGTTTGACTACTACTGAACACCATATCCAAAACAAATCAAAAAGAGTTTTTTTGCACCAACACGAATCAAACTTAAAAACCGAGTTTATTCTATATTAGTTCCTGTCCAAGTAATTGGGTTCGCCTGTATGGACACGTTATTAATAAATAAAAAACACCGGCGTAGTGTGTATACTGGGTGTGTACGCTCTTTTTTTTAAATCAAATCAGTTGTCTAAATTGGTCATCCATTGTGTTTCTCAATTCAAATTTGGAAAAATAACACTCATATAAAAAATATGACCGTTTATAAACGATTTTATAAAGTTATGAGACAAGAAACCCACAGATTAAAACAAATTTTTTTTGATCTCATAGCCAATATGATTTGTATTTACGTCGTAATATTAATTATTTTTAAAAATCTTATTTAGCAAAATATTCTACTCAAAAGAATGTATAAAAAGTGTTTTTACGAAGGGGTTTCTCATTGTCGACTTTCTGTTTTGTTCGACAACCGAGTTGACATTGCCATTTTATTACAGTAAATAGAGATATATATTTTTGACAAAAATAATAGTAGGATACTGCATGTGCCATGTAATTGTAAATAGTATAAAGTACCTTATATTTATGTTTTATACCAAAAATAATTTGTCATTATATTGTTAATTAACATTTAAATGTAAAAAAGTGTTTTTTCTCAACTTTTTCTCCCTGAGTGGAAAGTAATAAACCAACATTAATGGTGTAAAATAAAAAACACAAATATTTCACTTTTTCCAAGTTTTCTCGGAAATTTATTACCTGATCGAGTCGAATTGGTGCTAATTTTTTCGTATTTTATACAATTTAAAAGTCGAATAAAAACTTTCTAATCAAAGTAAATTAACTTTTTAATCGACTAATATGTAGCTTATTCTGTGAGATTTATGACTAAAGTAAATAACAATTCAAGTTTTGATCATGTCTTCCAAATGCCCTCCTTCGACTTCAATGCATTTTTGAATTCTAAGTTCAAAATGTATCATCACTCGGTGAAGCAAATCTTCATTTATTCCTGCAATTTCATTTCGAATCTGCTCCTTCAGCTCCAGAATTGTTGCGGGAATTGTTATTTACTTTAGTCATAAATCCCACAGAATAAGCTACAGATTAGTCTATTAAAAAGTTAATTTACTTTGATTAGAAAGTTTTTATTCGACTTTTAAATTGTTTAGTACTATTTATAATTACATGGCACATGCGGTATCCTACTATTATTTTTGTCAAAAATTTACTTATTCTTTGCTCTATTGACTGGGGTATTTCATAATTAATAGACTCTTGCCAGAGCCAAGTTTGTTTATTCGCAAAACTGGTTGTTCATTACGTCCATTTTACGGTCGTCATAATCGTCTAAACAAGCGATAGACGAATCAATAAATTCGACCTCTTTCTCAGCAACTGGAGATGTTTCATCCACTTTATCGAAGATTTTATCTAAATTGTTGGTTTACGTGCTTACAAAATTCAACTCGTGCAGGAGTTAAAAAGCCATCCGACCATCGCATACGGCATCAATTCGGTCAATAGAGTGAAGCACATAATTGTCGGATTTGACCTTAGCCGAAACACCAAAGAAAGTCAGTGTTTGGTGTGCTATATGGGCCGGCGTAATCATTAGTTTTGGTGCCACAGTTGCAGCGCGGGATACAATTAATTTACTCAACTTGTAATGGTTCTGTTAATCGGTTACCGAGATCTATGATCTAACTCCATTAAATAAGTTCATAATCAACGTTAAGTCGCTTATCTAAGCCGATAAGTCAGGCACAATTAAATACGGCCGCAATTGCTCCGAAAAGTGGACATCCAGATTGCGCCATCTACGCGCCAGCCCTATGACCAAACAATATTCAAGCATTATTTGGCATAAAATTATCTATCCAACAAAGCTAGTTTCACTGATATTAAAAAAGTTTTTTGTTGTTCTATTTTTATTTGGAACTGTATGGCAAAAGAATCCGTCCTAATGCTTTGTTTTGTTAAACAGTTGTTGGCCATTGCTGTAATTCTTTATAATTAGATTTTACAAATTTCTGTCTATTTTTTTCTAACGATTACATACATTATTTTTCTAAAATGAGAGGGAGTACCTGAATGGGTTTGTGTTAAGTACTTTTGTCACAAATAATTGCTTTTTTTCAATTTGTGTTTTAAAAACAATTTCTGTTGGATTGAAACAGTTAAGTTTGTTATTTTGGGACTTCATGAATAGTATGTATCAGCTGGTTTTACTTATTTTGGTATAAATAATTTACAAATACAGTGAGAAACGTAACTTTAGTATCAGCAGAACAAGTAGTTAGAGCGTAAGAAAGCAGCAGATGGTATGCGAAATTTAAAAGAAACTAAGAAAAATAACAAGGGATACAAGAGAAAAGAAAATGAAGCATCCAAGTTAATGCGGAACATGAGACACCGTAAAAAGGAACTAACTGCGAAAGAAGCTGGAGCTACAACAAACCAGTCTTTCTCGCCATTTTCCAGTCGACAATCTCATGGGAAAGCATAATAAAGAAGGCTCTATCAGTACTACCACATAGTCTAGGAAAAAGAAAGCTTTAATACAAGAACTTGCAGAAAAAGCTAAAGTTTCTACAACTTTATCATAAAACCCTCTCCGAAAGAAGCACTGCCACAAGTGAAGAATGTGTCCAGCAAGTTATCCATTTTTATCTAGAAAGTCACATATCTAGACAGATGCCCGGAAAAAAGATGTTGTTACAGTCAAGAATAAAAAAACGAAAAAAAAGTCACTAACAGAAGCATCTGCTCATGTTCACCTCAAAAGAAGTTTACAACTTGTTCAAGGAACAGATTGGGTTTTCCAAATTTTGTGAGTTGAGGCCTTCAAATGTCTTGCCCGTCTCATCGAAAGATCAAAAGTATGCTGTTGCGTTTATTGCGAAAACTTGGGATTGATTTAAAACTTTTCACGAATTTGAAAATTCCAAGCTTACACAATCAAGCAACTACAGATACAAATTCCTCACAGTTCATGAATAACCAGTGTTCAGAATGCAAGGATAAGGTATCCGATTTTGTCTCTAAAAACTTGTATGTTGTGGAGGATGAACTTGTTACTCTCAATCAGTGGAAGTATGGGAAAATGGAACCCCAGAATTTCGAAGCTGTAGAACTGGCTGTAGAAATAGATCGTCAAATTAAGAGAATTTTGGGTCATTTCTACAATATTTTCAGACAAGCAAAAGAACTGCAAAAACAAAAAGAAGATCTAACTTTAGGTACACTGATTTTGCAGACAGACAGACATGTTGTACTACCGAAAGGAAGGTTCTGATCTAATTGTGCAAAGTTACGCTGTCATATTCAATGTACGAAGACACACAGCAAAAGAGGTGAATGTCTTCAATTCGAGAATTATCTCCACTTTTTCTCAAGAAATTGCCCAACCAATTAAGAAAGTGAAACTGTGGACTGGTGGAGCTGCAGTTCATTTCAAAAACCAAAGTTCCATGGTTACACTTTCTTCGTCCAGTTTGTATTCCCAATGGAACTTTAGCGAGTCCTATCATGGAAAGTGGCCACACGACAAAATTGGCGGTGTTCTGGTTTGGAAAGGAGTTTTACAGAACAAAGTAGTCATCAGAAATTCCCTAGACTTCTATATGTATTGCGGTACAATCCGCACTGCAAAAGAAGAACAGTTGAAAGTGAAATGGCTGTATGTTCCTGAGGAAAACCTGAAGGAGGAATATGAGGCGTTAGAAATACTATTCAAGGATGTCAATCGGGTGGACTGGTGGTATATTGGCAAGGTTATTACACAAGCATCAGAAAATGTGTTCACCATGAAGTTTCTAACAAGTTCAACTCAACCTGGAAATTTCAAGTGACCTACAAATGATGACGTTGTTGATATAGAACGTCAGTTCATCCTCTGCGCCCCGTCTCCCTTGTTGGTAATTCACCATTTACCATTGATATTAACGATTTCCAGGCCATCACAGCTTCATATAGAGCATTTCAGAAGTTGAGCACTTAAGTAATAAAATCTGTTCTATTACTTACCATATCTGTTACAGTAACAGTAATGATACTATGGAATAAAGTCAAATTTTGGACTTAAAAACATTCAAACCATTATGTAAATGCGCATGTTCGTTAGTCACATGCATATAATTATTATATTATTATTTTCTAAAATTTGAACTTATATAGGGAAATATGAACTTGGAGTATTGAAACAGAGACAGTTATCAAATAGGTAAAAAATTATTAATTACTTCTAACAGCTATATCAGAAGAAAATTTGGCTGATGTTTGTTCAATGCATTATTAACAGGTGGCATTTTGTTACGTTAGTCACTAATGTTAAAGGGAATTTTAAAATTCATAATATTAGTGCAATTTCAATTTTTATATAGATTATAGACATTAGATACGTTTAATTTTCAGATAGTGTACTAAAATATATTTTTCCACGACCACTATGAAAACTTTACATTTCGTAATCATAAATCACTAGAGAAAATATGTAATATCTAAACGTCTGCAGAAAATCATTTCGTTACTAGTAACGGTATATATACCCAATTGACTGATTGGTTGCTCGTTTTGATTTGAAACTGATATTTATTTATCTAACCTGAAAATCTGTCAAAACGACGTCTACACTTCAAATAAAAAAGTAAACTTGATAATTATTGTTCATTATAGACAATAAAAAAATGTTTGGTAGTCATGAAAACAACTATATTTTTTTGTCAAACTGACAGTTTAATCTTAAATTAAATTTTGATAAAACTCAAGATACTACATACTGGTCGTGGAAAAAGTATAGTGTATTACTTGAGGATAAAATCATGTTTCACTGCTCGTGATTATCAGCGCTCGAGCTACCACCCTCGCGCCGCTAACACATTCACATGAAAACTGTGATTTTCTCCTCGTGTAATACAATATACTATTTATTAATTTTAAAATTAGCTTTAACACTAATATTTACCTGTCACAAACTTTATAAATGTTACGTTAGTCACATCTAGTACAGTAAAGTTAGGCCAAAATCAGGGTTGAAATTGCAATTTTCCGGAACAAGCTGAAATTTTAGGGAGTGTTAGAGGACCATGAGAGAAGATATTTCCCAAATTTACGACCTCCAACCCCCTGTGTTTTTCGCTATATAAACAATTAATTATTTTTCTTAAATGAGGGAGGACTGCCTTCAAAATATTTTTTTTCCTTATCCAAAAATGTGTATAGAACACGATTATGGTAAAAAAAGTTTTCTGAAATGTAATTTTTAAAGCGAAAAATTAGAAAACTGTAATTAGACTAGAGCATAATAAGGCTCCTCGCGAAATTAATGATTAATTTTTTTATTTCAATGAACTTCTTTTAAATATTTATATGTATTTAATAATGCTTATTTACTTTAATAGCAATTATTAAAATGAAAATATAGCGAGGGTATCGTGACAGGGCGCTCTATCATATATCAGTCAGGTGTTAAACTTTGCAAAAACTGTTGCTGAAAGTTATTGCTAACCTTTCCTCGGTATCAGAGGAAAGGAACACAAACTGCAGCGTCTATTTAATCAACAGAAAAACACCAAAAACTCCTCGGTAAAAAAGTCGCTTGTTTCCTTAAAATAGTGTCATTATAATAATCAAAAAAAAAAAACATTACTTTCATGGTTTTTGAAATTGTGCTAGTAACTTTTTCTTAAATGGGCGCCATCTTAGATTTTAATTAAAACATTTCAATTCTTTTTTTGTTTTCAATATTGTGCAACAATCCAGGTTTCAGGTCATAAATTGCTGCGAATTTTAAAACTCTTGGATTCCTACAGTTAAATATGTAGATTTGCAAAGTTTCCTCCCTTAGGAATCTTTCTGAAGTGGGGGGGTGAAATAAAACTTTCTTTATAAGTGTAGTATTGCCGACGTTTTGCTCCAAACAAATGGGGACTTTATCAACGCGAAACTATCTTTGTAAGTTGTACATCGAAGTCACTATTCGCTATTTTTATCGACATAACGACCTAAAAAGATAGTTTAGCCTTGATAAAGCCCCATTTGTTTGGAAGAAAAGTGTATAATACTACATTTACAAATACATTTCAACACCAGGAAGATTCATAGAAAAGGAAAACTTGCAAATAAAATTATTATAGTACACAAGTAGACCATGAAAACAAAGATTATGTTATCATACCTTGAAACTAAGTAAAAGTGTGAGGTGTCAATTTTGAGTTTTTTAATACAAACCTCCTGTGCACTAAGTGAATAAATTAAACTAAGTTGAGCTTTCTGCAGGAGTATATGCGTGTGTTGAATCAAGTACATACCATGAGAGTTATTCTCAACGTTTCGACAGAAAAGTTCCGTCTTTTTGAAGGCGTCTAACTAATAAATTCGTAGAGTATCTGATTAGAGTAACGTGGATCCAAGTAACTATCAATATCGACACAATTAAAATTACACAATATACCTCAATAGATTAAAATTATATACATAAGAGAACAACATTATATACAATGAACTAACATTAAATGTTGTTATACATTCGTCGTATATAAAGTTGGTCTCTTATTTATATAATTTGTATCTATTGTCGTGTATTGTTTAATTTTAATTGTGTCGATATTGATAGTTACCTGAAATAAATAAAATTTTTTCACGCTGTATCCTTTGCTCATGTTTCGTCAGCAAAAATTTTTGTTTTTGTTTTATTATGTCCCCGGAGAATTGCGCCCTTTTTTCTTATTTATGGATAATTTAATGAGATAATTTGTATTTTTATTGCTATCCATCCACGATAAAATTGATTTCTATACTGATGTTAGAATTTTTTTAATTAGATGATTAAATACACATTTTTGGAGGGTGAACAAACAAAACTTTTCCCTGGACAAACTTTAGACAAATAAATGTCGTCTTTTTCCAAAAAAATTGTTATAAAATAAACTAGAGACCTGCACATTCCAATTTTTTGTTAATCAATTTAGAATTTATTGTAGAATACATTGTAATAAAAAAAATTGAAAATTTTTTATGGACGTGTGTGTCAAATTTTGAAAGAACTGCGTGAATATGTTATTGCTTTATTATTTAACTACAAATTAATCAAGTACAATTTACTGTAGATTCGAACTCAGAAAATACGTCATAAGCTGTGAAAACATTGAAAACGTCACTTGTAATGTAGTAGGCTGAAAGTTATTGTAACTTTTCATAGGTGTTTTTTGTTAGTTTGTTTTGTGCTGTTCGATGTCTTATTATTAAGTCGAATGTTTTATAGCAAATTTGTTAGTTTCTGTAAATAATTTAGTTTTACAAACATTTATCTAAATAAAATTTTAGTATTACAATCGGTTTTTTTATCACCCTGTCCCATTCAAGGTGATTTTAGGACACCTCAATAAATCATGCGGTTTGCAGAATTTCATTACGAAATGAGTGCTTTATAAGAATTTATTTCTTTTTCGTTTTCCTCAGTGTCATTACCCCCTAAGTACTGTTCTTATTCTTATAGGGGCAAAAAGATACATCAACCAGTAAGTTAAAATAGGTGAAGTTTTTTTGTTCTCATGAATAATGGCAAAGAATGAAGTTTGAACTGCGACATTAAATACTAGAAAAAAATGATCACATTCCTCACAACTCAGTGAAAATCGCATTCTTCCAACACACGAGTAAAAGTAAATCCTTAATACAAAGAGAAATTCATCGGTCTGGCGCCGAGATAAAGACCTGCTGATCCACGTCAGACAATATTTTTAAAATTGTATGTGCAAACGCCCTTTGGGCCAAAATTCTACATAATATAAATATACACAAATTAATTTGTTTATAGTGCAGGTTGCCAACCTCGAATATTTTCAGTGACTGACCTGTCGACTATCATTACAAGTAATATATATTTTTGTCAATGTACAAAGGTGAAAAAATATCAAAGCACTTAAAATAGTCTCATACTATCGGTCTAATCTAAAAACAGAAAAATAATGGCTTTCTTAAGATATAAATATCAGCTTCGTCTGGTATGGTAGGAAAAATTACTTAGTAATCAAAAATAAAATTGTTGTTTATATAATTTTCCGATTCGTAAATGTAAGGGATTTTGAATGAAGCAATAGTTGTGGTGATGTCTTTTCTTGTAAAAAAAATGTTTGACACCTGCAGCACGCAAAATAAACCGGCACCACCCGTTTTAACAGCGTGAAACGTTTTTCAATGTATACGAGGTGAAACTGATAAAATATTATCAGTCCAAGCATTTAGTGCATCGGGAAAAACCAACACAATGAAAGTAAAACAAGAAAAGCACTTACGTATATAAGGCCCGAGTAGTATCTATCCTTGAGATTGTGAAGTACGCAAGCTTCGTTAAGGCAAGTTAATTCTGCCATATCTTCGACCTTATCAAATTTAGGAGGATTCATTTTTTGGATGTCATCCTTAGCTATGAAGGTCCTTTTCCCGCTGTCCTGTACTTCAACTTCCACTTCATCTCCACGTTCACCCTTGATGGAGGCGGTCACGAAACCTTGGGTATCGTGCGGTACCCATACAAGCCTTTTCTGTGTCCATTCCGCTTGTGCCGCAGGATCATTATAGCTATTCCTATCCACAGAAAGATATTTTAGTTCAGGATCATAGCGGTCCTTTGAATCCGCGTCAGCCATGATTTTAGAAGTATACACAAGTAGCAAAAGCCGCACTCGCACAAAAGAATTACGTTTAAATTAAATATAAAATTCACATCGAATTAATGCGCGCGTAATTTAAAATTACTGTACGAATAAATATTATGTTTTTAACCCTATTTTATTATAATAAGTTAGAAAAACGACCACGTATTTTTGAACTTAGTGTTTGCAGTACGAATGACAGGAGTGTGAGTGAATAGTCGCAACCGTTCGCCAGTTCGACCGCATCCGATTCGTACCGACTGAGGCGACAACAGCAACGACACTTTCAAACTGGGCGCGGCAAACCCCAAAAAATCGCTCCTCAAAAACGTTACGATTTCAAAATTTAAAAAACTGAGATCAGCAGACTGCCACTTCTCAACAATTTGCAACGCTACCTTCGATTTATAATTAAAAACTAAATAAAGATGGCGATTTCAAGCTTCACGGTGATTCACACCTCCTTATCAACACATATTTACTTTGACCGAATTATATAAAAAAAACTTAAATGGTTTAAATAATGAGTCATTATTGACGAATGTAACAGTTTCTCTCAATTTTTATTCCATATTTGGAAGTAGACGTCTTTGTGCCAATTAAACCACGCGCCCCATAGCGGGAGCAATTCAAAATAATTTTACCATTTAATTATATTAATGGGTTTAGAACGTTTAAGTGGGTGTTGCGACCAATTTTACCGTAATTTTTCCAAAAATTTATCTACGCATGACTAACGCGATTATTCGAAAAATAAACGTTTGAGTGGCAGGTGTCAGTTACTTGCGCAAGAGTCAAGCGTTTTATTTGCTCAAAACATTACGTCATTTTTTTATTTAAACGTCTGAACGTGCAAATTTTTTTGTCCCGGTGATCGTTAGAAATTGATCGTTGCACGTTTTAATTGGTCGACGTTTATGCGGCTTTGATCATAATAGTTTGTTTCTGCACGATTGCGAATTCAAAAATGATTATCGAGCAGTTTGCGAAATAATTACGTGCAAAACATAAAATCTTCAAAACAAACGAATTGATAAAGAAAAAAATTATAGAATAGTCAAACACAGGTTTCGGTTGAAGGAAATTGTATTAGTCAGCGAAGAAATACAAAAGATCCTAATCAAACATATTATCACTCATCCATTATTTGTGCGTGTTTTCAATATTGATTATTCTGAATTTATCAAGTTGAACCATCAACACTTTTTAATGGTTTCATTAAAATTTTTCAGTTACTGGAAGTAGATTGTTAACGTATAAAGTCAAGTTTACAACCCTATAGTTAAACCAAATATAGGAAATCAACAAAGTAGTAGTGTCACAAGCTACTAGATGACAAAAATAAACAATACTTCTTGAAAATTGCAACGCTGCAACTTTAGTGTTCGGGAAAGCATTTCGTGGCTAAGGTGTGCACAAAACAAAACTTGAACAAATTCAAAATATTTCAATATACATGGTGTTAACTAAGTATGTGGTCTAGTAAAAACTAAAGTCAAAACACTATCTAATTATCTCAACTTATAGGTTAGAAACATGAAAAACCCTTTTGTAATTTTTTAAAAGTGAATTAAGAGATACATGGAAACAAAACTATTTATTGATTGTAGTTTACTTTACAAATACTAACAAAAACCATTTACATTGCAGTAAAATTTTCGCATGTACAGTAGTTTTCATATATAGACGTTATATTTGCAAAGTAACCCGTGATTCAAAAAATTTTTTATCGAAGTGGACCATGAAAAAATTCACGTACGTCTACTCTAAATGCATAAAACTGGACGTGTTGGACCTACCAAAGTACTAGTGAATTATTGAAGTCATCTGAATTATTAATCGGCAAATCGGAAAAAAAACAACTTCAATTTAAAGAAACCTTTTTAATGCAACAAATGTAAATGATTTAAAAATAATCTAATGATAAAATTTAACTTAAAACAGATGGGTGATATGCCCACCATCTTCATCTATGCACAACCTGACTCTTCTGTCAATTGAATTGCTAACATTTTCCAGCATCCCTGGCAAATTATTAATCTCCTCAAATTTGTTGGTAATCCTTTGTCGGAGATCATCGATATCGACCACAGGTGTACTAAATATCGAGTTCTTGATGTATGACCACAAATAAAAGTCACATGGGGTCAGATCATAAGATCGGGGAGCCCACTCTTGTAGTATATTTACACTAATAATCCTATTGCCATACAATTGCATTAAAAAGTTTAGGTTTGCCCAGGTTGTATGAATGCTGGCACCGTCTTGATGGAAATAGCCTTGGGTTAATTCATCATCAAACAACGTTTCCATAAAGGGAGTTAAAATTTCCAAACGGAATCTATCAGCATTAAGTGTTCCTGAAAGTATAAAATTTATGTTTTGAACTGACTAGTAAGAGTGGTGTTGACCTTAAAAAAAAATAGGTCCGATTAGATGTCTTCTGCATATTGCTGCCCAAACTACAATTTTTTGCGAGTGTAGAGGTGCTTCAAGGTAATAATGGGGGTTCTCACCACTCCACATTCTCATATTTTGAGAGTTAACATACCATGATAGGTAAAACCAGGCTTCATCGCTGAAAAATGTTTTTTCCAGGATCTCATCATTGTTTTCAAGGTTCTCCATAAACCACTGGCAGAACTGAAGTCTTCGAGGTCGATTGTTAGGAAGCAATTCGTGGAAAAGCTGTACGATAAGGGTGCAAATGAAGATGTTGCTTCAGAATACGTTGACAGGTGGAATAGGACAAATTTACTTGCTGTTGTAAATGACGTATTGATGTATTTGGCTATTCATCAATCTACCTTCTTTAGGTCCTACACTTCCCGTTTCCCTGAATAAGTCCACAACATAATGCACATGTTTATTAAATCGATCAAAGTGAACGATCACTTTAGGAAAGGTTTCTTAGAATTCTTGAAACGCAGCACGAGTAGAATAAACCCATTGCCTATCAATTCTTACACCGTTTCGAAAACACATTTCTAACATGCAGCATTTATGGTGGTCGGCGAAAGCCATAATGTCAACACAATCATAAATTGAAATTAAATCTGTCAGAATTGACAAATGTACAAGCTAAGCTAAGATATACCTGTTATATCTTGCTTTGTCGTTCATGGCAAAGTTAGATGAAAAATTTTTTGAATCACACGTTACAATCAACTTCAATGTAAATTCAAAATAAATATTTATGAACATGTACAACTAATGACAGAACACCAATCATTACCTAAGAAAATTATTTAGAAAACGTGTTTACTATAACTTATGGTGTTGCAGAGTAAAATTCCCTCGGTAGGTCAATACCTTCTGTTCCTCAGGATAAATTGCCTTTCATGAGGTAGGGCACTACAAAAATAGGAATAACACAGACACAAATAATGAGAAACCATACATGAATTTGGAAATAATACCAAATAAATTGTTAGTTGCGGATAACCAGTGATGTATGTTCACAAGCTGTACAAAATTTGAATTGCTGTCCCTTTACTTTACGAAGTGCTATCGTCATCACTTTGTTTTATAAGTTCATTATCAGTAAAATCTATAACTTTAATAACTAAATCTAAAACTATAATGATCACATATCTCTTCTGATGTGATTATTATAATAACGCTTTGCATCTGCCCAAACAAGTTCAATAGCGGTAAAGTCACAGTGGTACGGAGATAATCTAAGAATTTCATATCCAGTGCTCCTGATAAGTTCACCTGTTCATATTGTTTTTCCTTATCAAATAGAAAGGAACTATTTTAAACCCAATCAGATGCTGTATCGAAATTAAAAATATCTATAATGGCGTGCTAAGCAAAAAGTTGTATCTCATTTTCAGGTACGAGGATATATTGAAAAATTCTTAGCCTACTATAGAACCAAACAAAATTTCAATGTGAAAATATTTTATTACTCAACATATTCTCCTCTTAATTGGATACATTTATTTCAGCGAACCTGCAACGTCTCTAGACCTTTCAAAAACAATTTTTCTTCTTGCTCTGCAAACCAGACCTCCACAGCTTCTATTACCTCCTTGTTGGAAGAAAATGTACGACCTTTTAAACTTTTTTTCAGTTGAGGAAAGAGGTGATAGTCGGACGGAGCCAAATGGGGTGAATAAGGGGGGTGTTCTAGTAATTGAAACCCTAAGGTCTGGTCTTTTCACCTCCAGTTAACTTTATCAGTCGGTTAACTACTATGGAAACACAGTTTTGAGCCAATCAAATAATTGATAGTCGCGTTTCCAAGGTGATTAACGGACAGATAAAATTAACTGGAGGTGAAAGTAATTCAAACCCTAAATCACATATTTTTGCATGGCAACATGAGATTTGTGTGCAGGGGCGTTGTCCTGCAAAACAAAACACCTTTGGATAGCTTTCCGCGTCTTTTCTCTTTAATATTTTCCCGTAGAGTGGTCAGTAATGTCGAATAGTAATCTCCAGTTATTGTTCTACCCTTATCCAAAAATCAATCATGATTACTCCATGGCAATCCCAAAAAACTGAAGCAAGAACTTTTCCAGCAGATTTTGGACACGAAACTTCTTAGGTCTTGGAGAACCAGAGTGTCGCCATTCCATCGATTGTTGCTTTGTTTCTGGATCGTAGAAATGTACCCAAGTCTCATCCATAGTAACAATTCGGTTTAAGAAGTCTACATCGTTTTCAAATCGAGCACAGATCGAACGCGATGCTTCTACCCTTGCACGCTTTTGGTCAACATTCAAACATTTGGGGATCCATTTTGCAGCAATTTTTCTCATGTCCAAATTGACGTGAACCATATGATGAACGCGTTCGTATGAAATATTCAGTGCTTCAGATATCCGTTTTAGCCCAATTCGACGGTCTGATAAAATCATGTCATGAACTGCATCGATATTTTCGGGGACTGACACAGAAACTGGCCTTCCCGATCGGTCATCATCTTCAATGGAAAATTTACCTCTTTTGAAGCTTGCATTCCAATTTTTGACGGTCGCATACGAAGGACATTGATCACCAAGGGTATTAAGCATATCTTCGTAAATCTGCTTACCTCTTAACCCTTTTAAATACAGGTACTTGATGATGGCTCGATACTCCAATTTTTCGATTTTCACAATTTCGGTGGACATCTTTTTCATTTAATTTATTGCGTGACTCTGGTTTACTTTTTGACGTCAAACTTACACTGACACTTCTAATAAGTTATTGTTCGTTGCTATGGTAACGCAATATTTTGTTTATGCAAGGAACTGGTCTAGGCTAACTAGATATCAATACATCCTCGTATATGCATAATTAAAGACTAATATTTTAGACCACTATAAAATGTTAGGCTATTGTTACCAGTGGATGCGTGTTTTGTGCGAACATTGTTTCTTACAGATCTAGTATTAGGCTGCCGGCACACTGATAACTTAAAAACGTTGTAATACAAAACGTTTTTGTGTAATTTTGTTAGAAACTTCGTGATATGTACTATTGAACATATACCTATTGGTACGTCAAAAATCAAAAACATGTTTAGTCATCTTAAAACTTTGAAATCCAGTAAAACGTTTTTAATGAAATGAATAGAAACGTTTTCGCTGCCCAAATGTGTTTATGTAAAATGTAAACCATTTGTTAGACGTGCAAACGCCTTGTGATATTCGAAAACAAAGTCGCATATATATTGTTGTATGACTCCTTGACTGCTGATTGTATTTTATTATTATCAAGCATGATGGAGATTGACTGTGAGAAAATTATCTGTTTGGTCATAGCAAAACCTGCCCTATATAAAGAAAAATATCACAATCGTGGTTTCACTGAAAAATTGTGGTTGGCAAGGATTCACCCAATAATTTCTTGCAGATTTTCCAAACATTAAAATTAAAAAACAAACACCCACACTGACAAAGTACATTCATGAAATTTAAAACTTGGACACCACAATTTCTGTAAACAAAAGTTTGCACATTGTGAAGCGGGCTTAAGGGTATCATTTACAATTCTAACAGCAGGTAGTCTCAGCAGGGGTTATCTTATAGAAGGACTGTAGAATGAATCATTACACTAAGCACGTTTTAGAAAATAGGTAATTTACGTTGCTTACTTAATTTTTTTCTTTAAAGAATATATTTGAAGGTATCGCTAATTAAACACCATAGCTCGATTAATTATCGAATCAAAATTTTGTTTAGGAAATGTTTACAAAATAAAATTAGAAATAATTTTGATTTAAAAACGTCTACAAGCAATAACTTTTAAATTAAATCAAAAACTAAACATGGTTATTTGGGTTGACTGATTATTACTTATTTTTAAATAAATCTAACCTACTAATTATTGTAAGTTATTAAAAAAATCATTAAACTCTCTATTCATAATATTTAGTCCTTACAAAATGTATATTTTATGACGTTTCATTTTTTCTGTAGTTAATATAAAAGTGAAAATAAAAACTAAGGCAATTCTTATTGTCAACGTATATATTTAGTTTTTGACAAGAATTTATTACATAATTATAATTAAGATACCAAGTTAGTTTAATAATTTTTCTTTTTCCCGTTATTTTCTCGTATCCAATTGCGCATGAATGTACATGTAGTTATAGGAAACATTTTCATTTTGTTATTAATTGTGTTTCGGTTTTGTGTGTGTAGAATATAGAGAAAATTCAAATCAAATAGTTTTTACTATATGTTTAATTTTACTTTATTAGTGTCAGTTGAGAAAAACGTTTTATATCACAAATGAACTGAGATGTGGTGTATATCAAAATGATTACTTAAAATCAGTAGAAATAATTTTGTTCTTTTTTATTTTTTGATGATGATCATCATCCAAAACGTATTATCACAAATAGATACTTAGATGACAAATGTATACATTATGCGCATATGCGTATAGCCACAGCCTACATATATCACAATAATAGAAATTTTAAAATGCAATTATAGAAAAAAAATCGTGCAAGAATAGAATATGCAACTTGTGCGTAAACTGTATTCGGAAATTCGTACCAAGCCACGAATGGCAAACCGGCACCCATTCCCGAAAGAATCTCTGTTTACGCACATGTCACGTAAATAACTATTCCACCATTTTAAATGAGACGGGTTTGGTTTTAATAAGATGAAAAGTATAGATGTTACACAAAGTTTGCAAAAGAAATAGTCATTTTATTAATTATTAAAATAATTATGAGCAAAAATGTGTAGAAATAATAACATAAACGTACAAAGCCTAATTTCAAAGTTAATTTTAGCTATGAAAAATACATTAAATCTTTATAAAATGTTATTCACAAAAGTGATTTCTTATATATGTTTTTTCCTATCTGATATTATTAATCAAAGAGTAAACAACTGAAATATCGGGAGAACTGCTAAGGTGTTGCGCATGCGCAGTACTAAAAAATACTTTATGAAAAATCGTATGTATTTTTGTTACAAATTGAGATATTCCAAATTTTTTTTAAACGAAAGTTGTATGCAAAATCTTAAACGACAACTTTTGTTTGAAACTTTGTTTCATATTTTTTTTATTTAAACAAAGTTTTAATTTAAAATTTTTAAAATTGTAAAAATTGCACTTAGTAAATTTTTTAATCTGATAGGTACGTTTTTAACTACTTAGATTTTAGAAGTTCATTGATTCCTTTAATTTGATTAGACTAAGTTTGTTATTAATTGCTTTAGCCAAAAACATCAATATAAATCTTGATCGCCTCATGTTCTCTTTTATGATTTTTACTAGCAGCTTGTACTTAGTGACAGTAAGATTTTCTAGTCTAAAAAATAAATAAACTGCTACCACTAATCATCTCCATAGATACGCATTTACAATGGATGAACACACACCACAGGCAGGCATCGCCAGTTAACTTCTAAGATATATATGTATGAATTACACCAAAACGGACTAGAAATCAATACACATTCATTCTAAAAATAAAAATATAGTTACGACTTTTTGGTTTTTATTTATTAACAAAATTTGCTTGTTTTCTATTAGCAACTATGGCTAATCGAATGACCTTTACGAATTTTTTCTAGGTTTTCTAAATTTTTTGCAACCCTATAGCCAACTTTGTTATTTGTTATGACTCCCAATTTGAATTTATTCGTCTTTAAATAGATTATGGAAAGAGCTGTATAACAGGTTTATCTTTGGATGACGGAAATGTAAACATTTTATTTATGATACTAAATTGACACATAACTCAAAACAAAAAAAAATGCATAACAATTAAAAATAAACGTTTGTTATTAATGCACGATGAATTAGAGTCATACATGCATTTTTAACCCTTTTGTTCAGGAATTTGCTCAATGGTTCGAATAACGGCAGCCTCAAGTTCTTCTACCGTATTATGATGAGTTAGTACTGCGTTACGCCACTGGACTTACTAGAATAAGTTAGAATGATCGCGGTGTTCTACAACTCCGTATCTTGAACATTCGATTATCTTCTAGAATTTATTCGAGTTACAAAGCAGCCGCGAGGACTTCATATAAAATAAACTGTTTTATAAAATTTGTTCCTTCTCCACCTGCAGAACCTTATTCGCCACTAAATAGATCACATAATTTGTGACCGCTGTTAATCTTAGTGATTAATTTAGTGTACAATTTTGTTGGTTTTTAGATATTATGTTAGATGTGACTGTCACGCTCGAAATTTCAAGAAGCCCTGAAGAAGCCCGCATAGGTCGGGCGAAACGTCGGCACATTGAATCAAGGGTAGTGACTCAATTTACTCCCTCCACTTTAAGGAATCTGTATTAAGATATAAGTCTGTAACTGTAATTTTGGAGGATAAAATTAATTCAGTTAGATCACACATATTCATTTGCTTGTTGAATTGAGCTCCTAATAAAGTTCTATGGGTCATGAAAGTGAAGCTTCTCGGATGTAAAGATATTTCAACGTTTACATTTTCTTCTAAGCATTTTGCACCGACTTCAAATAATTATAAAATTGTAAACAAAACATTATATGTAGATATCGTTATCAGAGTGGTAGAGCTTCGTGACATTTTTTGAATATTTTTGTAGAAAAACTAAGCCGATCAAATTAAGGATATTGATCACTTTGTTCAATTGGACGGTTAATGGAAAAATCCACCTTTCTCACGGTCCTACCCCATTACTGACACTATGAGAAAAAATAAGATAGGTGGTTGAATGCGCGCATTCACCGTGGGCTGAATTTCAATATCTGTGGAGTAGGGCAAGGAGAAATGTTGATTGGTTGGCCCACTGTCGGCGCGCGCAGCACAGGTAAATCTAGAAAGGTGGGTTAGATTCTGGCACACGACATCATCCTCAACCTCAACTTCATAGATTTGAAGAACTTAGCGATCAATCTCGAACTTTTGGAAACTGTCGAATTTCGTAAAACTATCGTTGTGGACACAATGTTCAATCGAAAAATAAGTAGTTAGGATATAAAGCGTCCGCAACATTCATTCGCCGCTATCACTGAAAATTATTAGTTGACGTATTAGGTATTACGTACAGCATATTATTGCAAATTATTCTCAAAAGATCGATGTAGTTTTCACCGCTTCGGTTAAGGATAAAAAGACATTTCTTGCTCTGGTCCAAAGCTGCAAAATGATATTATAGCGCAATGATTAATTCGCTTTCGTTTAGTTTCTTGCGATATTTTAGTGACCGGAATTCTCACCGTCAATTTCAGTTGATTCTTTAGAGATTTATTCTTTATAGAGGAGAAAATCAAAACATTACAATCATTTATTTTATTCGTTATCTTTCCGCCTCTTAACCGTTTCGTCTCATTTAGGTTTGCTGTCAACTGACACAAAATTGCCAACACCTCTAACCTCTTAGGTCGTTTTATTCCGTACATAATTCCACTTTGCACTTTAACACACACATGCCGTTACAGTTAACTGTTGGCATTTTTCTTAGTTTATACTATTTATACGTGTCAATGTTTACACGAGATGTCGCAAGACATACATTTTACTTATAATTCCACTTGTTCTGTTTAGTGCAGAATCATCACAATATAATGTAGTCATCACTCGTAAATTAAATGTATTTTGGCTTATTAAATCGAAACCTACGTTTTCGATGAACAAAAGTTTATTTTATGAATTCACAAAGTCTGTCTGTCTGTCTGTCTGTCTGTCTGTCTGTCTGGATGTCCGTAGCTTTTTTCCTGTTGACATTTTGGATTCCTATAGAACATCAAATCTAAGACATTTTTGCTTCGATCATTTTTTGTCTATCTCATCGGCAAAGTGGTCAAATCGGCTCCCGAAAATTTAAAAAAATTTTATAAATTTTTAAGCTAATAAGCAGTTCTTTTGTTCATCCCGGCAATGCAAGCTTGCCATTCCCAACTGGTTTTTTATGAATTTTCCGATTGTTGTTATCTTCAGTGTGTTGAAATGTACCAAAACAAATCGGTTACAGTTACAGTTTTTTTCTTCACATCTTTTAAATTAAGATGTGATAGATCCGGGACGGTTTCAAAGCCCAAAATTTTAACACTACAAAGATTTTAAATTTTTCTTATTATTATTGTTAGTATATGATTATAATTACGAAACAACAATTTTCTGTTCTGAGGCCAGCCATATATGTACTTTTCCAAAATGGCTTTATTTTGTTTGAACAATTATATGATACAAATATTGCTGTATTACATCTTAACTATATCGAAGTTGTTGGGATTTTTATTATCTACAATTTTTTTTTTTTTTTTTTTTTTTTTTTTTTTTTTTTTTTTTTTTTTTTTTTTTTTTTTTTTTTTTTTTTTTTTTTTTTTTTTTTTTTTTTATTTTTTTTTTTTTTTTTTTTTTTTTTTTTTTTTTTTTTTTTTTTTTTTTTTTTTTTTTTTTTTTTTAATTTTTAAATAAAAAAAAAAAAATAAAAAAAAAAATAAAAAAATTTTTTTTTTTTTTTTTTTTTTTTTTTTTAATTTTTTTTTTTTTTTTTTTTAAAAATTTTTTTTTAATTTTTTTTTTTTTTTTTTAATTTTTTTTTTTTATATGTTTTTTTTTTTTTTTGTTTGAAATTTTTTTTAATTTTTTTTTTTTTTTTTTTTTTTTTTTTTTTTGGTTTTTTTTTTTTTTTTTTTTTTGGGTTTTTTTTATTTTTTTTTTAATTTTGTTTTTTTTTTTTTTTCAAATTTTATTAATTTTTTTTTTAAACTTGTTTTTTTTTTTTTTTACTCTTTTTTTTTTTTTTTTTTTTTGGTTTTTTTTTTTTTTTTTTTTAACATTAAATTTTTTTTATTTTTCATACTAATAAATAAATAAAATAATAAATATTCCAGCAAACCAGATCACGTAAACATCCCACTTTTCACTGAATTGGGTAACACTTATATTTAGACGCAATAGCGGTGAGCAAAATTGAAGGTAGAAATCGTTGGACCAGTAACGGCAAGAACTTAAAAGAACAGTGCGACACGTGGTCGAATAAATTACTGAAATTCTACTGTATCAAGTAATGTGATTTAGCATATTCTAATTTTGGAATATAATATCAGTTTTTCAATAAAAATGATCCACTTTTTGTAAAACTAAAACTTTTTATTACTATTAGATAGTTTTCGAAAATATGGTAATATCTCACTGAATTGGTGCAGTAAATAGAGATACATTTTTGACAAAAATAATAGTAGGATACTGCCTGTACCATGTAATTGTAAATAGTATAAAGTACCTTATAGTCATGTTTTATACCAAAAATGAATTGTCATTATATTGTTTATTAACATTTAAATACGATTAAACGTGCTTTTTTCACTCTTTTAGTGATGAACCAACGTTAATGGTGTAAAAGAAAAATTGTAGAGGATAAAAAAAGAATAAAAACTTGACTTGATCGGATAATAATTTTCCGAGCAAACTGGGAAAAAGTGGAATATTTGCGTTTTTCTTTAAAAATTCGTAGATCCGTAATTTTTGAAATGTAGTTTAAATCATTTAGGAAATAGAAGGTAAATTATACGTACTTTATGTGTGCCAAACCCGCAATTCTTGGGCAATTAGTTTATGTATAATTGCGATTTAAATTTTGTTTAAATTATATTTATATTATATTTTGCAATTACTGAGAAATAACAATCACGTGACACTAATTATTGCAACAATCTCTCCACCAATATCAATTTTACAAAAAAAGTTGAGAAAGAAAAGTTGTTGGAAATTCTATTGTCTATAGCTTTTGTTTGAACCATTTTTTCTAAAACGCAATATTATTTTCGTTTAACGGAACGATGTGGAGTTCTGTGGTAAACGATTGTTTTACTTTTTTAAACGTCCGTCCGTATGTAAACAAGATATCAGGAAAACCTTAGACAAATATTTATAAAATTTTGCATATCGATCTTATTTATAATACTGCAGATCTGATTTGATTTTGGGCATAATGTATCAAGCCACAATGGTTGTTAAACTAAATAAATTTTCGAAATTTTGTAATATTTTAAAAAATATTTATTTTACACATTTTTTCTTCAAATAAAAGTTGTCCATAATTTAATTGTACACAACTTATAACTTATAACGTGACACTAATTGTTTATACAATATCTCCACGAATATTGATTATACAAAAAGTTACGAAAGAAAAGTTGTTCAAAATTTTATTGTCTATAACTTTTCTTAAACAATATTTTTCTAAAACCCAATTTTTTTTTCATTTTCAACTCATCTTAAAAGCAACATGTGCGCGCGGTACCTCGTTTTGTCTCGACTCAGGAACCGTAGTAGGTAGCAGGAAGCCTTCGTATATGGCGTACCAGATACATTTAACAATTGTTTCTTTCTACACCTTTTCTACAACGAATCTTTTTATTACATTATCTATCAAAATGATTAAAGTTGCAAAGCTGTATGCGTTTTTCTTTAAAAATTTGTATTTCCGTCATTTTTTGAAATGTAGCGTATGTCTTTCGAGAAATAGGAAATAATTATTCGTGTGCAAATCGAGGCTGAATGTTCGTGTGGTGGTCCGATGTCAAAAATAAAAAAAGTTTTGAAGGTGAAATGTAAAGGGACAAAACGTATATTGTCATTTTTCGAATGCATGCAAAGATGACTGAAATTGACCGAGAACGCCCCCCCCCCCCCCCCCCCCCCCCCCCCCCCCCTCCCCCCCCCCCCCCCCCCCCCCCTTCCCTTTCCCTTCCCTTCCCCCCCCCCCCCCCCTCCCCCCCTCCCCCCCCCCTTCCCCCCCCCCCCCCCCCCCCCCCCCCCCTTCCCCCCCTTCCCCCCCCCCCTTCTCTTTAATTCAAGAATTAGTTACACAACTTTTCCGTTGACCGTACTTTGTAATTTTAATAAAATTATAATTTAATTATTTTAGAAAAGATATGCTATTGTGAACGCACCTTTAGAAAGTACCGTTTTGTGAACTCACCACAATTTTTTAATTGTATAACATAACCTAACTTCATTGTTTCTACTTTTTTGTGAGCTTTGAATTTCATTATTCTTTGCCTTTTCATCTTTTGTATGGCTATTTGACAACAGTATTTTAATTAAGGTCAATAAGTTGATGGAGAATTGAGGTACTAAATTCCAATTGTTGCGTCAAAATACAATAGTTTTCATCACAGCGAAACAAAGTATATAAATCTTTTTGTGGGAAGGGATTGGTGTTCATTCAAAATAGTGATGCACCTATAAAGACCGAACCAGAAATGGTTGACAATGTTTGATAAATGATACAAGAAGCCCAAGTACATCTCTACATTGCTGTAAACAAGTTGAACTTTTGATAATGACTTGTCACATCATACCAAACAAAGATATTCATTCATATCGCTATTGTGTATTCCAGGTTAAGATTCTTTAACAATGAGGCTTGATTTCACCTTGATGTTATTTCACACAACATGCTCATGTAGAGTTTATAAAAAAAACATTTTCTTAAATTGGTTCCACTACACCCCCAAAAGATATTTTTAGTAGTCGGAATGTTTATCGAGCCATTCCTTTTTATAGTTTTATTTTCTTTTATAACCCTGCTGAATTTAACTTTTGAACAATCAGTAAACAATATTGAAGAACTGTGTGAGACAATAGCTTGTAAAATAGATGAGCTAAACATCGTTAAATGTTATTAAGTGTTATCATCGGAATGTTGTATACAGTACAAAAATGTCTTAAAGTGTGTGTGCGAACAAATTGAAGATTTATTACAACTGTAAATAGACCCGATTAGTGTGACGTCACGTACAAACCGCTAAATTCAAAATTCGGTACTTTGCAAAATTGTGGACGAAAAAGTGAACCTTAAGTACAAGGACTTAAGGGTTATATTCAAATAGATCAATAGAAGTTGGTTGGTTTTCCAATATATACGCATAAATAAGAGAAATCGTTGTCATATTCACTAATTCTGAACCTTTATCTTTCATCTAGTATCAATATTACATTTTCAAATAGCATATTTTTATTATAAATTAAAATTAATTTTTATACTACAAATACATGCGCAGAAATCAGCTGGCGGGAACAGTAATTTTAGAAATACGCACCGGGTTAACCATAACCTAATTACTATGAAGTACTATTAAATTAAACTATAAATTACGTATTATAAAGATCAAACTAATGAAGTAAACGAGTCAATAAGCTAATAAAGAAACAAGAGTAACGCCAGGAACAACAAAGGAAAACAGCAATTACAAAGTATAAGGTTAACCCGGTGCGTATTTCTAACATTACTGTTCCCGCCAGCTGGTTTTTTGCGCATGTATTTGTAGTATATAAGTTAATTTTAATTTATAATAAAAATATGCTATTTGAAAATGTAATATTGATACTAGATGAAAGATAAAGGTTCAGAATTAGTGAATATGAAAACGATTTCCCTTATTTATGTGTGTATATTGGAAAACCAACCACTTTTATTGACCTATTTATTATCACCCTTAAGTCCATGTACTTAAGGTTCACTTTTCGACCACAATTTTGCCAAGTACCGAATTTTGATTTAGCGGTTTAATTTGACGTCACCACTGATCGGGTCTATTAGTGTTGAGTCGTTATTAAAATTTGCTTTGCTATAAATTATGACAGATAAAATGGCAACTTTAGGTATACACATGTATGCTTAGTTGCCTATACTCAAATCATTCATTAATAGAAAATCGTTCATTAATAGGTGTCATTAATGAACGATTTTGTTTACGTTAATGTATGTCAAATGCACGGACAACGAAAAAAAAAAATTAAATCGCAATTATTACTCAACAATTGCAAGGTTTTGCATACATTAAAGTACGTATAATTATCTCCTACTTCCCGAAAGAAATGCGTTATATCTCAAAAATGACGGATATACGAATTTTTAAAGAAAAACGCAAATATTCCACTTTTTCTTATTTTTCTCGAAAAATTATTATTCAATCGAGTCGAGTTAGTGCTCCATTTTATTCGTATTTTTATCCTCTACAACTTTTCCTTTTACACCATTAACGTTGGTTCATTACTTTTCCCTCAACTGAAAAAAAGCACCTTGTATTGCATTTAAATGTTAATAAACACTATAATGACAATTCATTTTTGGTATAAAACTTGACTGTAAGGTACTTTATGCTATTTATAATTCATGGCACAGGCAGGATCCTACTATTATGTTTGTCAATTATTTGCTGTATTGACTGGGGTAATACGAATAAATAAATAATAACAATAAACTTGTGAAAATGAAATTAGAACTAACTTATTGCTGAGAAAAATTGTATATAGGAAATATCGAAAAAATCTCTCATTGCCCAAAATTTACAAATTGCCGTATTATGTAATAAATATCCAAGATTTATCAAAATAAAATTGATCGTGTTTGTATTCACACGGGCGTTCGGCACCGAGCTATTTGTCGAAAACTGAATGGTGTTAACATTTTCAATTGTGTCTTGTATCCTTTTTTAAATGGTGTGGAAGTGAAAAAGAAAGAAGCAATTCTGTAGTAATTCATCTTATTTATATGCTCTTTGGTCTTTTTACATCAAAGAAAAATATTTATATCCTACCAAAAGTATACAAATGATAATGAAATACTACACAATGTCTAATTTTTACAAAAATAACCTTAAAAATTACTTACCCACCCTCAATATCGCCATTCTTTTCAAGAAATCTGATCGCAAGTTTATTAAATATGTATTTTTGACGAGTTACTGTCGTATTACTACTGATCGATAAATTTCTTTGAAAAAATTCTTTAATTTTGGTCACGCTCACAAACGTTAAATTTCTATCCATTTTATATACAAATACAGTTTTTCCTAACTAAGAGGACTCTTCCACTAACTTGTTTCTCAGTTAAATTATTCAAACGCAAATTTCATTTTCGACAGTAAAATTAAATTTGGCTTAATCATAAGAACTCGAGATTGACTTAAAACTAAAAATTCATGTTTTGTTCACTTGCCTAGAACTAGAATTTATATGGTATATTTCAATAAGTACGTTATAAATTTCTGTCAGGATCTGTGACATTTTACTTAATTAATTATTGCTATGACAACTGAATAAAACAACTTAGAGCAAAAAAGAAAGAATCATACCAATTTTTAAGACGATGTACTACATCTTTATTACTTATTAACACAAAACGTACATAAAAAATGTCATTTCTTATAAATATTCAACAACTTCGCGTAAAAACAATAAATTACACCGTTTCAATAACGCCTTTTTTTCGCTGCATTAATTTTTGTTCTTCCGCCATAAAAGAAGTTTCTTCCGAAATTTTTGTATCGCTCACTTCGGGTTTAATTTCTTCTCTGGAAGTAGAAGGTTCTGGTTCATCTTTAGGGATCTGCGGCCTTGGTGAAATCGATATTTTCATATTCACCTCTCCAATAGAATTTGGTGTTTTCTTTATCAATTCCAAAGGTATTTCTTCCGATCTTGGCCTAGGCATTTTAGGACTACCTTCTCTCGAACGCAATCGGTTACAAGATGAATCGCGAGACTTAGTTCTATTTGAAGAACCGTTATCTATTAAAGTTTTATGCGGACTGTCGCTACTTTTGCGTCGAATTTCGTCGGCTCGGTGTATAACTCCTGATAGATTTTCACGTTGCGGTGCAGCAAAACCGGGTACGCGACCTGTATGGAAAAGAGGACGATTATCACGCGCGATTCTGCCCATTCCGCGCGCTATATATGAGCCTCCACCTACATATGCTGGACTTGGGGGACCTGTTTGTCCTGGTATGTCTAATAGTCGAGCTATATGTTGCATTTTTTTCTGGCGCGCTTTTATCCTTCCCTGTAACGAAAATTGGTTTAAAAATATTTGAATTACAATCAGTTTAAAAAGAAAAGAAAAATAATAACGTGAAAAACATGCACAATTGAAATATCCAGGTTAAATCTACTTGATATGTTTAGTTGATATTTAAAATTGCATTAGAAATATTAGTAGAATGTTTACGACAGGTTCTTGATTGATTCCAGTAAACCCTTAGGTTTAACGGTAGTGAAAAACGGTAGATTTGGTGCACGAGCAGAATTGAAATAATAAACAAGCGTTTTGCGCAGAACTCCGCATCGTTCTGATACTAACGAATGTATAAAAGAGTATCGAAAGTGTGCTGCGACTTTTTTTGCATAATTAATATTGGTAAAAACAATTAGTGTCACGTGATAAGTCATATCTCAGTAATTACTTATCGCATCAAAAAACAAGCGTTTACCGCAGAACTCCACATCCCCGATAAGCGAAAATAAAATTGGGTTTTAGAAAAAATGTTTCAAACAAAAGCTATAGACAATAGAATTTCCAACAACTTTTCTCCCTCAACTTTTTTTGTAAAACTGATATTGGTCACGTGATTGTTATATCTCCGTAATTCCTTGTCGGATCAAAAATATGTATAATTAAATTATAAACTTTTATTTGAAACAAAAATGTTAAAATTAATATTTTCTAAATATTTCAAAAATCGAAAATCTGTGTAGGTTAACGGCCCTTTTGGCTACATATATTATGGCCAAAAACTAATCAGATCTTCGGAATTATAAATAAGGTCTTTGTACAAAGTTTCATAAAAAATCGGTCTGGTGGTTTTCTGTATATCTTGTTTACATATGGACGGACAGCCGGCAGTCGGACATTTTTTTGCTTCATTATAACGTACTAACTATAATTCGTCGGAAAAAAAAGGTGTTAAAATTTTCGGCTTGAAACTGTCGCATAACTCCCCATCTTATTTCATAAGATGTGTAGTAGTAGTTTAAACAAAGTTGTGTACAATTAAATTATAAACTACTTTTATTTGAAGAAAAGTGTGTAAAATAAATATTTTTGAAAATATTCAAAAATTTCGAAAATCTATTTAGGTTAACGTCCATTGTGACTTGATAGATTATGCCCAAAATCTAATCAGATCTGCATTATTATAAATAAGATCGATATGCAAAGTTTTATAAATATTTGTCTGGTGGTTGTCCTGATATCTTGTTTACATACAGACGGACGGCCGAAATTTGTCGAAAAAAGTGAAACAAGCGTTTACCGCAGAACTCCACATCGCGCAAAGTTAAGCGAAATAATATTGCGGTTCAGAAAAATGGTTCAAACAAAAGTTATAGACAATAAACAGTAAAAAACACACACCATTTGACTGTTCCATTATTGATATGGAAATAGTCAAAGAAACAAGAAAAGGACTGCACAGTAAATTTCAACTTAAATGTAAAATACGCAATATATTTGAGACAATTACAACTGATGATTACGATGATGAAACTCAGCTAAACATAAATAAAGCCGTAATATTATCGGCAATTTCAACTGGAGTGGGTTATTCACAGGTTGCAGAAATGGCAGCTGCTTAACATGCCTATGATGACAAAAGCCACTTTCATTACAAATCATGAAGCAGTGTCTGCAGTTATTTTGTCAACAGCATTGAAGGTGATGGAAAATGCAGCACGTGAAGAAGCAACCAAAGCCAAGCAACTTAATGAAGTTGACAAACATGGAGTCCCATGTATATCTGTTGTTACAGATGGAGCTTGGGGAAAACGAAACTATGATGCATTATTCGGTGTGGTAAGTTTTTGTTAAATGATATAAAACTTCTACTATGTAGGTAAATTATAGGCTTGCATCATTGGATACAGAACTGAAAAGCTACTGTATTTAGGGGTTAGAAATAAATATTATTCAGTTTGTGCAAAATATGAAAATAGAAGCTTGGAAGTACCATCACATAATTGCTACAAAAATTGGCATGCATCCTCAACTGTAATGGAGTCTGACATTATTCTAGAGGGATTTAAATTGAGCAATACAGAAAGCTTTTAGAATCAAAACCATATGGTAACCAACTAGTAGAGAAGATTGAATGTAAGAACCATTTACTACGAAATTTTTCTTCAAAACTGAGGGAAATATGCAGTACCTAAGTGCTACCTATATTGCAATGTTTTAAATATAAACTTCTTCAATTATCAATATTTAAATTAAACTTTTAATGCAATTATGTACTTGCAAATACTAAAATCGCAACATTTTACTAGTATTATTTGAAATATAGCTGTCGAATTTACAAGAAACCGTAAATACTTACGACAATCTGTAGCTTACAGCAACACCCAAAATTGCAATATTTACGCTACGATTTGTACACAGATTTACAGGCTTTATTTTTTTAATAACAATTTATAAATTATCTGTGACTTTTTATTATTTTGTTATTGACAATCTCTTATCGCCGGCAACACTCACCCAGCGACCACTTTTACAAATTTAAATTGAAATAACTAACCCACAATTTAGAACATCGCAATGTTCCTTAAATAATTACGTATATTTTTGTAGACAGAAGGAGAAGTAACTCAAAAAATATACCAGCACCTCTATATCTGAGAAAAGAAGTTGCAAATCGTTCTAGAAGACTTTGCACAACAATAACCCAAGCTATACGCTACAGAATGAATGAAGAAACTAATCACTCTGAAAAATTAGTGAAGTTCGAAAATGACTTCAAAAATACTCCGTCACATGTATTTGCTAAATGTGCAGAAATTAACTACTTTAACGGTGACCCGAAAGAAACTGAAACTAATCTTGTTTTAAGTATGACAGAACGTGGCCTGTATCAACATTCAGTCATACCTTCAAACACTTATTACCAATTCTACGAGCCTCTTACTGAATATGAACAATAATTTGGCAGAACACTTCAACAGCATATCAACAGGTAAACGAGTGAATTTTTCATTAAGCAGTTCCTACAAGACACGGTATGAAGCTGCAGCAGGTTTAATACTGGTAGAGAATACTACAGAACAATGCACAAAGCCTTTACTGGTGTCAGTCCAAAAAAGTACACCAAGAAATTTGTTATGACCAGTAAACGGAGAAGGCAAATGGGAAAAAAAATTTGGACAAAAAAAGGAACTCCCACTTCCCGACGATGAGTTTTTGGAAGCGCTTAAAAAACAGCAAATTGAAGATATAAAAAATCTACAGTTGGGCAAAGTGAAAATCCCCAACGGATTCAGGAAAGGTCTGTACGATTAACAGCCTCAAATTTTTAGGATTTGCAAAATGAGAAGTACTACGTTAACTGCAAATACTGTCAAAGATTTACTTTATAGTACATTGAAAAAAGTTCAAATTAGAAGTTCGAAGTTGTGGGTTTTTTATTGACGAAGAAGAATATTATTTAAGAGCTAGCCCTGGTGGACTTATAGGTGATGACGGACTTGTGAAAATAAAGTGCCCATCAGTTATTTCAAAAATAACACCAGCACAAGGTATCACCATTGATTATAAAGTTACTGGAAGATAAGCAACAGTTAGTTGAAATGTGTACAGGCTTCTCCCTCCAGAAACCGGAACCTCTTTAACCCGCGGTCCACAAACTGTACTGGTAGATTGTGGTGCCACGGCTGTTATTTGTGTTAACTTCTACAAGCTATTCAAGGCCGCAATTTCGTTTAAGAATGTTAAGGTCGCAAATTTATCGTGTCTCAATGTAGATGTAGATTTATAAACTACTTTTTAATTTTGTTTCAAAACTTTAATATTGATTCAATACTTTAATAAAACAACACTGTAATTTTAATAAACCAAATTTATTTACGTTTTTGCTTGCATTCAAAATTACGTTGTTTTTCTCCAAAATCAATCGTACGACTGTTTTCAATTTCTAATTTGATTTTTGCTTTTCCTCACATATCGCGTCCTATGGAAGAAGTTATTCTTATTATTCTTATGCGAATTACATAAAATAACGTGTGGGATTAAACAGACACAGGGGATTCGGACTCGAGAAAAAGAAAGACGGAAGAAGAGTTTATTTAATACATTCAGAAGAACTAAAAAGATGGGTAGGTCGCCAGAGAAAGACCGTAAGAATGAAGAGAAAAGTAAAAAGTACGTGGGACGCAAGAAGAAGATGAAATACGAGATGTATGTATGAGATGCTAAGAGAAATGAAGATGATAAATTAAAGGTAGTCTCATTCAAAACTTTTAGGAGTCAATGTAGATAATAATTTGAATTGGGACTCTCACACTGGTCTTTTATGTCAAAAACTAGCAAGTCTTTCCTATGCTATACGATATATTGAAAAATTCTTAGCCTACTATAGAACCAAACAAAATTTCAATGTCAAAATATTTTATTACTCAACATATTCTCCTCTTAATTGGATACATTTATTACAGCGAACCTGCAACGTCTCTAGACCTTTCAAAAAAATGTTTCTTCTTGCTCTGCAAACCAGACCTCCACAGCTTCTATTACCTCCTTGTTGGAAGAAAATGTACGACCTTTTTAAACTTTTTTTCAGTTGAGGAAAGAGGTGATAGTTGGACGGAGCCAAATGGGGTGAATAAGGGGGGTGTTCTAGTAATTCAAACCCTAAATCACGAATTTTTTGCATGGCAACATGAGATTTGTGTGCAAAAACAAAACACCTTTGGATAGCTTTCCGCGTCTTTTCTCTTTAATATTTTCCCGTAGAGTGGTCAGTAATGTCGAATAGTAATCTCCAGTTATTGTTCTACCCTTATCAAAAAATCAATCATGATTACTCCATGGCAATCCCAAAAACTGAAGCAAGAACTTTTCCAGCAGATTTTTGGACACGAAACTTCTTAGGTCTTGGAGAACCAGAGTGTCGCCATTCCATCGATTGTTGCTTTGTTTCTGGATCGTAGAAATGTACCCAAGTCTCATCCATAGTAACAATTCGGTTTAAGAAGTCTACATCGTTTTCAAATCGAGCACAGATTGAACGCGATGCTTCTACCCTTGCATGCTTTTGGTCAACATTCAAACATTTGGGGATCCATTTTGCAGCAATTTTTCTCATGTTCAAATTGACGTGAATGACGTTATGAAATATTCAGTGCTTCAGATATCCGTTTTAGCCCAATTCGACGGTCTGATAAAATCATGTCATGAACTGCATCGATATTTTCGGGGACTGACACAGAAACTGGCCTTCCCGATCGGTCATCATCTTCAATGAAAAATTTACCTCTTTTGAAGCTTGCATTCCAATTTTTGTCGGTCGCATACGAAGGACATTGATCACCAAGAGTATTAATCATATCTTCGTAAATCTGCTTACCTCTTATCCCTTTTAAATACAGGTACTTGATGATGGCTCGATACTCCAATTTTTCGATTTTCACAATTTCGGTGGACATCTTTTTTCATTTAATTTATTGCGTGACTCTGGTTTACATTTTTGACGTCAAACTTTACACTGACACTTCTAATAAGTTATTGTTCGTTGCTATGGTAACGCAATATTTTGTTTATGCAAGGAACTGGTCTAGGCTAACTAGATATCAATACATCCTCGTAAAAGCGCTTACTTTGAAATGCTCTTTGCACATATGTAAAGTTGTTTATTTTAATTATTTTCAAGCAACGCTAAAGTATGGAATAATTTTTTGGGGACTTTGTAAAAAACAAAATTTTAAACAAATTTTTGTTTTACAAAAACGTGCTGTACGAGCATTAGCAGGCTTTATGCCTTGTGAATCATGCGTAGAGGCATTTCAAAACTTGCGGATAATGGCATTAGCGCAACTGTACATATTTGAGATGTTGGTATTTGTTCACAAGTACAAAAAGAATTTTGAATTACATAACGTAAATCATCAACACGATACACGATTTAAAAACAATTTACAACTGCCTAAATTTAATACTCTAACTTTCCATAGAGGGGTTTATTATAATGGTTGCAAGTTGTACAATCAAATCCCAGACTCTATTAAGATGAACTCGATAAATTAATTTAAAAGGCACCTGAAAAATCATCTGCTTAAAACAGTTATCTATACCGTTGACAAATTCAAATGGCAATCTGACAGATAGTTGAAATGAATTTTTTTTCTCTATTGGTCTTACACTAAGATGGCATATTGCTTGATTCGAATTTTCTTATTTTTGACGTACTTACTTTCATTTTATTTTCATATATTTACCTATTTATATCTGTTGTATTTTAATATATTTTTGTATTTGGTTGTAAATAAAATAAATGAATTGAATTGAATGGAGCGGAAATGAAGACAATGAATGAGAAATGGGAAAATAAGTGCAAGAAATTAGAGGAAAAGGTGGAAAACTTAGAAAGAAAAGTGGAAAACATAGAGAAAAAAAGAGGAGAAAAAATTAGTCGTGAAAGCGTTGGAAGTAAACGGAAACTACCAAGAAATAAAGATTCAGGTCCAAGATATGTTAAGGGGTTGGAAGAAAAAGTGGAAGAAGCTAGAGAAATAAAGAAGAGAATAGTATTAATAAAGGTAGGAAGTTTAGAAGAAAAATTAGAGATATTACGAAATAAGAAGTTACGAGGTACGAGAATCTATATTGACGAGGACATGAAACATGAAAAGGAAAGAGATATAAAAACAAAGATAAGGTTAGAGGCCAAAAAAATAAGGAAAGGGAGGGAAAAAGTGATTCCTAAAAATGTGGGTGGAAGGAGAAGGACGAAGGGACAGGAAAAAACAGAATATTATTTTGGAATGTGGCAAGAATAAAAACAAAAGAAGGGAATTTTGGAATTATATTAGGGATTTTAAAATGGTGGGGCAGGTGGAAACCTGGATGGTAGAGAAAGATTGGGAAGAGTTCGGAAAAAAACAGAGAAGATGGGAAGAGTAAAGGGAGGAATAATAATAGGGGTGAGAGAAGAATGGAAAAAGAAAAAGAAGGAAGGGAGGAAAGAATAATGGGAGTGATGAAAACGAATATAGAAACAGAAGGAGTAATAACAATTTATGGAAAAGAAATAGAAAAAATAGATAAAGTAATGAAAAAGAGATGAAAAAAACTAATATTAGGAAGCAATTTCAATGCAAGGATAGGAGAGGAAGGAGGTATGATGGTAAATGGACGGGTAAAGAAAAGAGTATCAATAGATAAAATAATAAATGGGCAAGAAAAAATTGGTAGAATTTTGTGAGGAAAAAGGATGAACAATATTAAACGGAAACATGGAGGATGGAGGAAAAGGGAATATACGTTTATTGAAGGAAGAGGAGAGTCGGTAATAGACTATGTAATTACAAATGAAAGAAGTATATAAGACATAGCAAAGTTCAAAATTGGTGAAAGTGTAGACTCTGATCATCAAACGTTAGAAGTGACCTTGGTGGGAGAAGAAAATGACACAGAAGAAGAAAAAGAAAGTAGTGGAGAGAAATGAAGGTATGGACGGATGAAAATATAGAAAGATACAAAGAAAAGATGGAGAAAGGACAAAATTCAGAAGGAGGAATAGAGGAGGAGATAAACAAGATAATAAAAGAAATAGAGGAAGCAACAGAAAAGAGAAAGTATAGAGTGAAAACAGGAAATTTGGAGAGACAAAATGAATGGTGAAATGCGAGTGCCAGAAAGCAAAGATAGAAATGAGGAGAGGAAAAGAAAATGGAAAATGGCAATTGAAGAATATAAGAAAATTAGGATGAAATTTAAAGAAGAATGCAGAAAGGAAAAGAAGAATTCATAATGAGGTTAGAAAGTGAGATCGAGGAAAAAAAACGAAGAACAAGTTTGGAAGTTCGTGAGAAGAAGGAAGAAAGAAAAGATGATAAAAGGCAAAATAAGAAAATAAGAGAAGGAGGGATTGATAAGGAGAAGATGGAAAAAGCACAGAAGGAACACAGGGGGAGCAGTGGAAATACACATGGGAAAACATGAGAGAAAGATTAAGAGGAATATTTGAAAAAATATGGAAAGGAGAAGGGTTACCAGAAAAATGGAGAGAAGCCATAATATGCCCAATATACAAAGTGGAAGATAGGAAAGAAAAAAGATATTTTTAGATTTAAGGTTAACTTTTGATAAGGTGGAAAAGAGATTGTTGTGAGAAAACTTGAAAGAGGCTGGAATAAGCGAAGATTTAATAGATGCAATAGAAGAAATATACAAAGAAACAAGGTGCAGAGAGTACATGTACAAGAGTAGGGGAAAAGCTGGGAAGAGAGTTTGGGATAGAGAAAAGGTTGAAACAGGGATGTTGACTGAGCCCTGGTTTATTTTCTTTGTATGTAAGAGACTTACAGGAAGAAATTAAAGGACAGCAGGTAGGAGGGATAGTGGTGGGAAGAAGAAAAGTGTGGGTTCTAGCCTACGCAGATGATATGGTGGTCTTGGCAAAAACAGAAGAGGAAATGAAAGGAATGACAAAAGTGATAAATAGATATTTGGAAAAAAGAAATTAGAATTAAATGTAGAAAAACAAAAATTATGGATTTATTAAGGTTGCAGAAATATTTCAGCCAAATTTTTGAAAATAATTTATTAATTACTATAAACGTTTCGCTTTTTTTTAATAAAAGCTTCATCAGTATACATAATAAAATATAAATACATATATAACAGTTACACAGAGACATAATTATTAGATTTTACAATACATTTTATATATTAAACATACATATTTAAAGTACACGCAAACAATAGAATAACAGCCGTACTTTTACGTATACATAAAAAATTATGGAGTTTAAGAAGAAAAAAGGTAGAATAAAAGGAGGGAAATGGAAGTGGAGAGAGGAAAAGATAATGATAGTAGACGAGTATGGTGAGGTACGACAACAAAGACGAAGACCAGATTAAGGAACCAGAGAAAAAAGGAAATAAAATAATAAGGGAGGTATGGGGTATAGGCGAAAGAATATTTGTAAAAGACTTAGAGAAAAGAAAATGGATATTTGAGAGAATAGTAAAAGGTGTGTGTGTTGATGTACGGAGCAGAGGTGTGGGGATGAAGAGAATGGGAGAAACTGGAGAAGATACAGGAAAGGTATTGAAGTGGACACTAGGTTTGGAGAAGGAAACACCAGGTTATATAGTCGAAGATGAATGTAAACTGGAAAAAATAAGGATACAGACAGAAAAAGGGCAATACGGTATACATTTAATTTTTAATCTCATATTTTGATATTCTTGGCCTTTAGTTTTTTATTTATGCGAAGTAATTTCGCTTTATCTTCTTTACACTTAACTGTTAACTGTATTCCCGGTTTTGGTGAAGGCATATCTACAATCCTACTGCTAATATCAGAATCACATAAATCGTTTTGTTGTGATGCTCTAAATTTATGCGGTGCAGGATTATCCGAATCTAATAAAGGTAAGGTACGTTTTGCTGTAGAACGTCTGTACTCCGCTTGGACCAGCAATAAATCTAGGCGAAGTTGATTCTGAGAAAAAAAATTTACTTTGTAAGTACATACCTTCTGTCTCGAATTTTACCGGCACTGCATTTTTATGTAATTGCTTTCTTTTATTGTTTATAATTATGTCCGACCTTAAGAAATGTTCGTCACAAATTAACTTATTTTCTAAATCGTCAATATTTTTACAAGGGCAATAACAATGTTCCCACAATTTTTTTGCCACTCGCTGAGGCGATGTACATCTTTTATTGGGAATTTAAAAAAACCTTGGTCTCTGTTGTTCTTCGTATTGTTTTTGCAGTTCACATACTCGCACTTTAGCCATTGTCATAACAAATCACTTCCAGGCACACGTATAAACTCGGAGCAAACGGTGACGTTAATACAACGCGCACTAGAAAGCAACTAAAAATATTTCGCTGAAAATTATCAGTGGAACCATCTACAAATCGGTGAAATTGTCGGTTACATTTTCACCATATGCGTTGCGCATCTTTAGTAACTTTATAATCAATGGTATCACTGAAAAAAAATTACTTTTGCTATCATAAGAGATGGAAACTTAATTTTAAAAAGAAACCACAACGATTACTATCAGGTCCAGAGACAACTAGCTATTACTAAGCGCAGCTGGTGTTATTTTTGTATATGGAGTCCATCGGAGATACTTATAGAAAGAGTGCGTATAAATAATTTACATTTTTATAATTAACAAAATTCTTTTTCACAGCACCGTTACCCAAGTTAGTCGATCCTCAATTACCAAAAGGACTTCCTATTAGGGAAACTGTAATCAACACCCTTAAGAGTGCCGCTGAATACAAAAATACCATTTCTATATTTTCCATGAAGTTCGTGTTACTGGTACTATAAAATGTTCTTTTGTAGCATAATCCAAGTTAATTGAAATTGTATTTGTCGTAGTGTAGTGTCAAGTTTCTTGATTAAATAACTCATTATTTGTAACCTTTGCTTCTTCAAACTGTATAGAATGAGAAATTGTATTATGTGCTGTGTCATTAAGATGTCGAACTTATAAATTAATGTTTGCGACTGATATGGTTCTTTGTGATTGATTAAAAATTGTGGGTACAAACTCTTGTAAAATAAAAGCTTGTAAAATATTACAGTTCTATCATTGGTTCTATTCTTCTAATTTATCCTTGATTTCATTGCGAAAATACCTATAGAATGTCTCTATGAAGCTGGAAATAAATTTACTCTCAGATACCAATACAAACATAAATCAACAGAAATAACAGAATTTAAAATTAGTCACGTGATGTACCGTCCTCTTAAGTCGTTTATGTTTCTTCTAGTGTTTGTTATAATCTTTGCCATTTATTTACAATAGTTCTTTTCAGAACTCATATATATGTATTACTCGTGTTTTAATAAGCATTTACAAAGTCTGTTAGTGGTAGAACTTTACGTTCACAATCTCAACAATTTGTGTTGAATTTATCGGACTACTTCGAAAGGGAGAAGGAAAACAATTGACCTTCAATATCATTGTCCTCTGTGCAAGAGGTAAGATTTGAGCATTGAATGTGATTTTAATTAATTATTAATATCTTACAGCATGTAGTACACGGAATGGAGTTCAGAAGGAATCCAATCGCAGAGCGCTAGTAGAAAAAAACAGAATTGTTAAAACGAACTTTGGGCAAACTATGTCCGTCATACAGAAAATGTTATGAACGTGAAAAAGGTTTAGATATTACGGTGGATGAAACTTATAAGTGAAGCACCAATAACTCCTGATAAAAGTATAATAAATAAGTATCTCTTCTGTATCAAAATAAGTGGCTAAAACTAAATTTACATTAACATAACCTACCACCTAACCTAACTAAGTTCATACTATCCTAAACTAGCAACTTAAGTATTCTAAACTAACTGAACCTAAAATATATTCAGAAGTTCAAAACCATGGACTTCCTGCATAATAAAACTATGACGGTTTATTATCATTAAAATTTGTTGTCGTAAGAACATGAGGTGATTAAACCGACAAGGGAACTAGAAAAGCAATGCAGTTGCAAAATATATTCAAGATTCTGTAGGTGCTATAATAAAATTGAATGAATAATTAGAAAGTAAACCAGCTCTCCCTTACTACAACAGCAAGTTCGTTCCCTTCATTGATGTTCAAAATTTTCAATGGTTTTCACAAATATTCGTCCAATTTGTTAATGTCGTGTAATCAATTACTTAAACTTTTATTCATTGTAATGCATCATAGCATGGCAACCAAAGTGCTCTCTGGATCAGAGATGGTATCGTAGTGATATCTGTATCTGAGTCTCACAGGCCAACGAGAGGAGCTTAATTTCCGTTACTATACAGGGTGTCCCAAACTGAGTAGGATTACATGGCTATCTTTGTTATTAATGGAGATACAATTTTGGTTAAATGGGCAATAATGTACAGTTTATAATGGTGAATCAGATTCTGCACAGAGAAATTCCTAGTACTTCCAAAGATATCCGGGAAAACACGAAAACTACGTTTCCGAAAAAGTCCAATATTTCCGCAACCGTGCAAGTTACAAAAAAATTTCTCAGACAAAAGTTGCTTGTTGCGTCTAGGGGAGCTTATTGTGTAAATAACCACTTTCACGGTTTTCGAGATACTGCTACTAACTTTATTTTTCTAAATGGATCTTCATCTTCATCTTGGATTTTATCATGAAAAAAATTCAAATTTTTGTCTGCTTTTTCTTTGTAAATCAAATCTTGGGACTTATTTACAAAATTGTACTTACTATGAATTTTAATTTTAAATAGCAAACCAAAATACGTAAAGTTAAATCGACATTCGAGACTTCCGATTCATTTGTAGCCCAACATTGAACAGAAATTAAGCAAAATAGGATCTTAATCGAACAGATGCATTGAACTAAGACACCAACAAATAGAATCCAAGTCATTTTAACTAGACTAGACACGTTTCATGTTACATACAGTAAAACTTCCAACGTCTTACGATTTGTGTTTAAGTGCAAACCCTTGAATTCTTGTTTCTGGTTAAATTTGATCCAAAATCCTACATGAAACCAGCTTTAAATGAAGGTTATCAAGAATTGTCATTGTCATATGACATATGGGAAGTACTGATATGGTATATAGGAAGAGATCAACCTGCCCTCTAGTATTACCAAACCTTACTAATTTTTTACCGGCCTAGGACGGTTATCAACGATTTTCCAGCGGATTTTTACGATTGTATAGTTCGTGTTTCTGGACGGAAGCCTAAAAAATATATTAAAAATACCCGACAATTTTGTGATGGGTTAATAATGATGACAATAACTGGGCTAAAAATGTTTAATCAAATTTTCAATTCACGTTTTTGTACCCACATAAAAGTTTTTATGTTCCAATTGTTACCTTTACTGTGTAAATGTTTTGACAAGATTATTATTACTCTGTGCTAACTGTAAAAAACTCACTTGTCTGTGGTGGGGCCTACAGCAAAATCTATAAAATCTGCAAAATCTGGTTAGATGCGTCAACTGTTAAGAAGGCATCAAGGATTTGATTGCATCAAATTTTCCGACCAAATTTCCTCACAAAGCAATGGCAAACTATCGAGTCTAATATTACCTAGTAAATTTCTTAACTGTAGTATACACTGTGTCCCACGTAAGGCGGCCATTAGACTTTTATGAAGATTAAATCAATTTGATTGTTTGCAAATTTGTAGATTTATATAAAAACTATGCTCTTTCAAATAAAAATATAAAGATCATTGAACAACTTCAGGTTATAACGGATATGAACATTAACTTCGTTATTTTAAACGGAACACCCTATATTTTATTTAAATATTATACTCAGTATAAAATTCTGTGATCGATGTTACCATATTTGCCTATTCAAAGACTAATCGTTTTTGCGTTATTAAATTTTTTAAGTTTTTAGTCGCCTGTAGACAATTTCATAAAGTCGCCAGTTAATATTTTAATCACATACTTAAAATTTTAGGATGATGTACTAAAATAGTTGTACTTTTAATAAACAAGCACTAATCGTTTGTTGTATAAGGTGTTTCAAAATTATTTGTAATAATGATATATTTTAAACTTGAAAAACTTATTTATTTTATTTTTATGTCAGTTTATTCAGAAAATTATTATGCACCAATCTGTATTAGTATTTCCTATAGCTATCTCTTGAAATTAAAATATTAAATGTTTACATAATATTTTCATTTTTTTGTACCTGGAAGTGAACTAAACAACAACCTTTCAAAAATTTCAGTTTGTTTTAAGTAACATCCTTTAGTTAGTATGCACCTTATTTTTCTTTGCTTTCTTTAATACAATAATTCTATTACTTTGAAAGATTGTTATTTAGTATATTTCTCGGCATACTAATACAAATAATCTAAAATAAAATGAAAATAATATCATGTAAACCTTAATTTTAATTTACTCTAAACTCACAAGAGATAACTATAGGAAATGCTAATGCAGATATAGTCTATTCCAAGCTATTTGTCCGGTAAAGGATTAACCCTCTTTACTTTTGGGCACACACCGTGGTTTCTATCCTTTCTTAATCCATTTAATACTACAATATAACGAATCTTGTCTCCCCTAAAGCTAATGAATTGAAGGCTGTACATTTCACAATAGTTTCAACCGCGGTGTGCGCCCAAATGTAAAGAGGGGTTAATCCTTTACCGGACAAATAGCTTGGAATAGACTATAGATGCAGAATAATTTTCTGAGAAAAATGACATAAAAATATACAGGGTGTTTATTTAAAATAAATAGGTTTTTCAAGTTTAAAATGTATCATTTTTAAAAACCATTTTAAAACACCCTGTACAAAAAACTATTTTAGCCCTACTTTTAATGCCAAATAAAAAAATAAAAAGCCGCGAACACCAAACTAAATCACCCGGTATAGATATTAGTTATAAACGCTAGGTCACATAATGAATACGTATATGTATAGCAGATAATGAAAAATTAAAACCCATTTACTAAAAACGAATGTCGGAAACACAAGTCTCTGGTAGAAAAAAACTAAAATCGTGTAAACAAAATTAAAGAAGATTGTGGAGAATTTTGTCTTAAAAACAACTATAAAGCATACCATATCGCATTGCTCATTTGGCGAAAAGTACTCATTTCATAATTAATAGCTTAAAATTGACAGCTTAAGTTTTTATTTAGTTGTTTTTGAACTGGATATATGTATTTGTATGAAGATATTATACAGGGTGTCCAGAACCTCTCCTGACAAACGAAGACCGGAGATTCCTCAGATAATTTTAAGACAATTTAACCCAATTCACCTAGTCCGAAAATGCTTCCTAAGGGAGCTAGAGCTCTTTGAAGATGGCGCCTTGTAAATAGTTTTTAAATACCTCCAGAACGCTTCTACTTAGAAAAGCAAAAACTGGTATGCTTGTTTAGCCTTCAGAGATGAATCGATTCCATCAATTGCGAATTTCTAGTACCGGTCATAGGCGTCCGTTTTGGGTAGGTCAACGGTTATTTTAACGCATAACTTTTTGTCTTTAAGTTTTAAGCATTTGTGACACTAGATTATTAAATTTTCAGGTATTCTAGTACTAAAAGGTACTCTTACTAAGTCATTAGGATACACCGTTTTCTAGAAAATGGATTTGAATTTTTTTGTTTTTTGTCATTAAAGTTAAATTTATATTTTTTGCACTAGTTGGCTCTGAACTGCCAACAAAAGTAAAACCTACGTTTTTCATTGTCAAATTGTTGTCAGTTCGCGAAGTTTATCTTTCAATTTTTTACTTTACCAGGCGCCATCTTCAAAGAGCTCTAATCCTAGGCATTTTCAAACTAGGTGAATTGGGTTAAATTGTCTTAAAATTATCTGAGGAATCTCCGGTCTTCGTTTGTCAGGAGAGTTTCTGGACACCCTGTATATTGTGAAAGATCATATAGTCTTGGTAGAAGAAATAAAAGATAAATTGTGTACATTCTATTATGATTGTTTGTTACCTGAATTAATCGATCCAAGACACCAGAAGTATGCCAATATGGTAACCGCTATACATTTTGAATGCGAATAAGAATTGCAAAAAAAGACACTAAAATGCAATCAGTAAATTCTATTATACCTACGTTTTAAAGTAAGTTTCTATTATTTAAGTTTATTAACATTTTTTTTATTATTCTTTTTTATTACAATTATTAACTTTATTTTATTTATCATAACTCTCGTACTCAAGAAAGATGAAACTGGCGAATTTATTTATGTTCATATAAAAACAGACAGTCAGATATGTCTGCCTTTATATTTTTCAAATTTAGAACAACTGATAAAATGTTCACAGCTTTCCTTACTCAATGCATAAATTGATGACGCAAGTGTTTCCTTTAATGAAAATTATGGTACGCCCTTTTAAAATTTGGCTTGAGAAATTGGAAAGCGGAATCTTAATCGTCCAAATATTACAAATAAATCGGGACTATTAAGAGTCGACGTACAAGCCACATTTTGCAGTCGACCCGATCACAAAAATGCGGCAACGTCTCAAAGAACTGGGGTTCTTCATGTAAATACTACTATGCAGGGCATTTTAAAGATGATCAATCGTGTCCCACGATGAACTGAAGCGATCGATCCATATTTTGAATAATAAATTTTAAAAATATTTAAAAATTTGAAAGTTTACTAAAGTAACTTGGTTAAAATAATTTAAAAATCGCTAATATGTTGAGGCCAAAACGAGGACTGACCAAAAGCAAACGAGGACGAAATCACACTTTTTGGCAGTGGTGCATACAAAATTTTTTTGACGAATTTTATTATAAATAAGGTTCTTTGAAAATTTATTTTTAAAGATTTAGGATGAATGTAGGTAACTATGGCAACTATACCAGAACAATTTGACATTAGCGGTCAAGTCCATATCTTTATGTAAGTTAAGACAATATTGATAGATGGTGCCACCCAAGAGAGGCCAAAAATGAAAGCATACAGAAAAATAGTTATTTATGTATCAAGGAGATAATCAATATAAACATCGATTATGCCCGCGGTTCATATAACGTTTTATTTTCCACTTGAAATATAAAAATGAATTGATAAAATACTTGCAAACATTTCATGTGAATGAAACGCGGCTGCTTTGTCTGTGTACTTTGTTTTGTATCTATGACAATTTGTTTGTTTATTTTAAAAATAAAATTATAAAACCTCGCGTGAGATGGACAGCGAAATTTCGGAAAAAGTGTACGAAAGAGCGTTAAAAGCTGATGGGGAGTTGCTTCCTAAAAAGTCACGGCCACTGTACGAGAGAGCTCCAGAAATTTAAAGACTGGAAAAAGAAAAATTCTGTCACAACTGTCAGTGAAACAGTTTTAATGGGTATTTCCAGGAATTGGTACGTATTTTTAGTTGATTTTTATTAATCGTATTAATGGTATATATTTTTTAGTCAGAATTATTTACCCCAAATTCCTTATGGTCTAAATACTCCATGTTGAAGGCCACATTATTAGTATACAACAAACTAGACATAGGAAAGTTCAACCGGCTGGAGGCATTCCTGAAGCAAACTTCAAAGGATACATTCACAGAAAGTCTAAAATTTTAACACGCGAAGACGTCTTAAAATTTTTCAAGGATGCTTCAAACGACATGTACCTTTTGGAAAAAGTATGTAAACACGGCACGAATTTTACATTTAACTGAATGATGTTGATGATTATGTTATAGGTTGTTCTGGTGATGGGCGTGTTCGGTGGATTGCGAAGGGACGAGTTGGTAAGGTTAACTATAGACGATATAGACGACCGAGGAGCCGTTGTAGTGATAAAAATTCAATACACAAAGACTGGGGGTTTAAAAAGTTTTAATATTGTCGAGGAAACAAAATGAGTGCCTTGCAAATATATAGGAAATATGCAGCATTACGCCCAAAAAGGACTAAAGGAGCGGCGCTTTTTCTTGTGCTACCGGAATGGGAGATGTACGGCCCAACCAGTTGGCAAAAACACGTTCGGGAGTATACCTTCAAAAGTGGCAAAGTGTCTGGGTTATGCAGATGCGAGATAGTACACAGGACATTGCCGCCTACATCGGCAACTCTGCTGGTGGATGCTGGTGCTGACATGTTGACATTAAAGAGACATGGTAAATGGAAGAGTGATGCAGTGGCGTCTGGGTACATAGAAGACAGTATCGCGTCCAAGAACAAAATTGCCAGGATGATTGCCGGAGCCAAGGTAACGGAAGGCGAAACCTCCAACAATGTTGTGAATATGTCAGATATCTTCGCTTGAAGGCAATATCCAATTAAATGGATCATTTTCCAATTGTATTTTTAATTTTAAGAATAAAAAATGAGCTTACTTATGAGCATTAAAAAAGATTTCTAAATTGCTGTATTTTTATTTTTGTCAGCTTTAGTAGGAATAGCGGGCGTAATCTTTATGCCCGCTTATTATGGTCCTAGAGCGTAATTAACAGGTTTATACAGCACGTATCACAGACGAAAACAATCAATAATATACAAGTGGAAAATAAACATTTTATATTTCACTTTAGTATAATTGAATGAAAACTCCTAGGATACGAGATATATAAACATTTCCATAACAACCAGGGCCTAATAAGAGGCGTAATCATTATAGTAACGCACTTGGTGCATAAATAGCTATTTCGGCGGCTTTTGAGTTCTAAAAATTCACTTTTTGTTAGAGCCGCCTAAAAAAGTAATAAGGCTAACTTCATAGAAGTGGTTTATTTCGAAAAATTAACGTGATTCAAATAAAAAACTAAGCTGGGTAGGTCTTGAAATTTTCTTTGACAAATGACAATTTTTTTTACTCAGAACTAGAAGAGGTGATCAATCCAGTTGGACAAAAGAAAGCACTTTAAGGAAACTTTAATTACTGTCAATTTTTAGGTTAATATCACGTTTTAATGCAGAGTTCCACATCACCATGCATTAATTTGCTGTACTTCTTGAAAAAATAATTTATTCAATTTTTTTCATTTGAATACTAATTATTGGCAATTGTGTATTTTGCTATTCTGTGTCAAAATCATTAATCTATACTATTTTCTTAGCTCCGTTCAGATTGCAGTTACTGTTACAAAAGAATTAATAATTTTTATTTAGTTTCCATTTTGAAACACTATTAAACATAAACTAATGTCGGATTAATTTCTTTTCTGGTATTAAACATGTAGGTAATCAGTTTAAAATCGAAAGTTGATGTAATTTCTAATAAAACAAGTGTCATAAAAACTCTATCAATTTATCATGGCTGGAATTCATGTTCGAAATCATAAAAGAAAACATAAAGTTATAGGGGCGTACCTAATTCCGTTCACATCCTTTACAAGAATAAAAAATTAACCGTAATAAAATAAACGAATGAATGAAAACCTCACCTTAGTCAAGCGTTGTTTTGCAGCCATACAACGAATGTTGTCATCAAACACAAATTTCGCCGACAACAAAGGTATTCTATTAGTCGACGCGCTCGATAAAGGACGATGTATCGTTATATGCAAGCATCGCGAATCGTCTTTATCACCAGTAACTTCGATATCCTGCAGAAAACCGACTAATTTGGCAACGCCCCAACCCAACTTCTTCGTATCCGGTTCGACTAGTATCAATTGCATTATATCTATCACCAAAAATCTTCTAATTTTTTGTCCATCCTTCCAAACTACTGTACATGCAATCAAATCTGAATTATCTGAAATTAAAAAACTGTTATTAGGTGAAAGTTAATTCTAAATCACCACAAAAATATTACAATCGCTAGACGTAATAACTAAAATATCTTCAACTAACACATTTATATAAAAAATAAAATACATTAAAAAATAAATTAAACAATAACTGATGCTATAATACACTTAGTTTATGTATAACTAGCAATTGTGTGATTTTTGTGGTATTGACACACAACGAGCTATACTCAGATCCAATGCAGTGTCGATTTGTACGCAGCTCAGAGGATTTGTCAACGGTAATTGAGTTTCTAGTTCACCGTTTAAGGTTAATACGGTATCTCGTACTAAAAAAATACTCGAATGGCTCGTCGGGCTCGCTCAACCTATAAGTATTTGTATTAGAAGAGATTAATTCAGGCTTCTGGATCGTACTTCTCCACAAGGTAGCCGTTTCGTGAAATCGATTCCGGTCATTGGTGTTCCTGTAGGAGGTAATAGAATTGCACTATCCATACATAACCATTCTACGTTTAACGGACCTTTGGACATATCACAGTACCTAAAGAAATACATTGTAGTTCTTTTTTATTTTTGATTAACATGGTATTCAGTTTTAAATCTGGGCGGAGCGATAAACAGTGCTTTTCTCCACGTATTTAAAAAAAATGTGCAATTCCCAGATTAGAAATCTATAATTTTGAAACCCCATTTTGTTCACTTGTTCCGGCGAATTAGATTTAGTAGATTATAAATGAGGTAAGCCGGCTGCTCGTATATAAACTGAATATTTCAAAGACTCTTCGCTTTTTATTGTTTAGATTTGAATTTACTTTCTACTTTTATTTATTTTACTTGCGAAAGTTATATTCAAAGCAGCAATGAGTCATAGAACAGAAGATATCAAGATTAACGGGAGTGGTTATAAAAAAAAAGAATTTGGTGGATTATTTTCTAAAAAAATTTAAAAATAAAAAGTGTCTCAATTTGAGTAGTATTGCATGAGTATCTTTGATAAATATTCGGTTAAATCAGGTACTGTTGTTATACAATAAGATAAAATTCGTTACTAGAATAAAAATTTCTATTCCAAATATCAATTATATCACTTATTAGAACAGCCACTAAAAAAAAAGTTCGTACAAAAGTTTCTTCACTAATAAAGGCAAACTGTAATCTATTTTCAAAAATAACTTCTACTCTTTTTCTGCATTCAATGATATGTCACATGACATGTTTGAAATAAAATATGTTGGCAAGCGGGTTATCATTTACTAGCTAACCCCAGGCCTCTTACGAACGAAGTAACACCTTTCCCTCAAATGCGTTGCCTATTCTACCAATGCAACAGCACGCCGAGATATACTGAACTGGCCAAGTACTGGGCCTGCTCTTTTTAAAAAAAATTTTTTTTTATAACCAAGATTTTTTCCCCCAAATTGCAATTTAACCCTATGGGTAGGCCATTGAAAATTTAATACGATTCGTTTTGAACCAGATTTATATTATTTGGAATAATAAGATTATGTTGATATTACGTTTTAAAAAGATTTCAACGCTGAATGGTTCATGAAAACCGCTCCGCAGTTAACTGTAACAACTGTGAATGTTTAAAGTGCATTATCGTTAACAGAAGCGATAACTGTACAGTTGTATACCGCACTTAAGTATAGACCTCTGATGAGCTCATAATAAGAGCGAAATGCGCATCAGGTGTTCTTTCGTTGCGTATATGCTACTGTACATGAAATACCTGGCTTGCTATCGACACGCGTGTTTTAAGCATTTAAAGTCATCGGTCCCGATATCGATAATGCACTTTAAACATTCACAGTCGTTACAGTTAACTGTTGGCATTTCTTAGTAAGCTTTACAGTAATTCGTATTGACAATGTAAAATTGCTTGAAAAAAAATTTAAAAAAAGAAAATTTTATTACACATTATGCGACAGGGCACAAAAACGAACATTTTTCTTAAATAAACTTTTTCTTTATCGATTATGATTTAGAAATTATGGCCGTTTTAGTTTTCGATTGAAATTTTTTCGGAAAAATTTTTCGCTTATAACTTTTGAAAACACGCGAGGCCAAAAAAAACTGAAACGGCCTTAAATGTTTATTTCATTATCCGCGTAAGATTCTTTTTGAATTTTGAAAATCGGTCCGAAAATAAGCGAGTTGTGGTCAAATTACGGCTCAATATGTTGGAAATTTTGTTGACTATTTTTAACATTTTTTTTAACCTCGAAGATGCCCTCGTACAAAAAAATCTAAATCGAAAAATAAAGACACATCTTTCGTAAACTCGAAACTTTTTTCGAAACGAAAATATCTCGAGCCGTTTTAATGCGAGACGAATTTGAAAAAAAGTCGATTTTCGTATCGAATCTGTTCCTAGCAACTTGAACAGAGAACCGAGGTGATAAGGAAAATATAAGTTAAGAAGATTACCTGGTAAGCAGCCACAGAAACAAATGAACTTCGATGATTGTTCAAGTTGTCACTCTCGGTTGTTTCTTACTTTGAACGGAAGAAGTTTTTCAACGGCGACTTAACGATTGCCCGATATTCCACAAAACACATTAAATCCGAAACGATATCGATCATTAAAAAATCCAAACACATGACAATTTTTAATGAGGAAGAAGAGAAACAAACACTGGCTTGCGTAGCAGCTAATCCGAAGGTGTCAAGTCGGGAAATCGAAGTTCACTACTGAACATTAAAAAATCTGAAACGTCTACAATTTTAAGAAAACATAGGTTCATTCCGTATAAATTACAGTTGATCAAACTGCGAGAAGAATATTTTGCCGATGGGTTGCTAATAAAACGGCAGAAAGTGATGGTTTCATCAATAGCATCTTATGGAGTGGCTTCTTTTCGAATTGTGGTTTGTTTAACCACCACAATAACGCCCAAGAAAATCTGCATATCGTTCTACCATGGCGAAATCAGACTCGTTTCGGATTCAATGTGTTTTAGTTTTGTGGAATATTAGGCAAATATTTAATAGGCGCTGTAACTTTTAATCGTCATATTGTTTGTTTAGTGAAAAAGTCGCCATTATAAAATTTAATCTGTTCAATCACTAATAATACTGGGTTCAAGTAATCATCAGCCTCTTACTTTACAACAAAATGACAAAACAATCGAGAGTGACAACTTCAACAATCATCGAAGTTCAATTGTTTTCATGGCTTACCAGATAATAAATAATAACCGGCTTGTCAAGATCATTTATATCAAACATATCATGTGACATAACAGAAAATAGAAAGAGTAGAAATTATTTATAAAAATCCAATGACCTCCATTAAAAATAAGATCGTTACTTACCCATATCTCCAAACCGTTCTTGCGATGTTTTTTGAAAATAGATTACAGTTTACCTTCATTAGTAAGAAACTATTGTACCAACTTTTTTAGTAGCTGTCCTAATAAGTGAAATAATTGATATTTTCGAAAATGACATTTTTCGGTTTTTTCCGCATATCTTCGGAAAGGATCGGAATTTTTTATCCTAGTTAACGGTATCTCAATTGATTTGAAAATCTTTACAACATTGCCCATTTAACCTATCTCTATCGTTATTAATAACAAGAAAACCTATACAATACTACTCAGACTGGGACACACTGTATACTCGAAACTTACGTAGCAAATGTTTTAGACACTTGGTATACTGTGGTTTAGGTATCAATCTTAAAATGACCAAATAGTAACAACCATAAAACAACCAACAATCGAAGGAATTTTAATGAATAATAAAATTATTCACCGTACACCTAACTATAAATATTTGGGTACGATAATAAATGATGAAGAAAACAGAACAAGGAAGTAAGAAGTCGAATTTAAAATCTCTTCTATGTAACCAAAGCTTAAAATTATATCTAAGGAGAAGATTTCTAAGTGTTATGGGTGGAAGCTTACCAGAATGTAGCAATAAAATCATTGCTTTTGAAATGTAAACATATACACGAATTTTCCTAGTATCGTGGATGAAAAGAATAACCAATGTGGAAATTTAGAAAAAAATTAACTGCAACGACGGAAACTGGAATACCTGGGGCATATAATAAGAGGCGAAAGATACTAATTATTACAACTGATTCTACAAGGTCGGATACAAGGAAAAAAAAGCCCTGGACGTAGAAGTACCTCAAGAGTAAATTAATAATCTGTGAAACTGGTTTAATAAATCTACAACATCGCTTTTGCTAGCTGCAGGTCCTAAAGTTCAAACAGCCTTATTGATGGCTAACATTCGGTAGAATAAGCAGTAAAAGAAAAAGATTGATTATATTCAATGCCGCTACTAAAACTTAGCCACCAGCATCCTGTATAGTCGTCACCACCTATTCCTCAAGATTCGTCTCCAACGAAAATACATAAACGTTAAGTCGTCTTTCCATTAGTTAAATAGGTATTAAACTGTCACTGCCAAACTGGTGACCCCGAGGTTAGACATAATGGAATTTCTTTGACGATTTTCTTAATGAAAGCGTTGTCCACACACATGTATGATATCGGTATTTTCTCCTAGTCAACATAGTCCGTTCTATATTTCTCGAGATTTCACATCCATGCATAAATGACTGATGATAAGACATCAAAACCTTTAGCCTGCATTTATCCGTTGACTAATGGTTTCTGCAACACATCCAACGATACGAAATCAAACTACCAACTTGAAACAAACAAACGAAAGTTGAAGGTAGACGACTAAAAGTCAGGTAATTAACTTGCCAACTAATCCTGATTCTAGACTGAAAGAAGTCTGAGTAATTTATTACCTCACTTTTAGTAGTCTACTTTAAACTTTCGTTTGTTTTTTTCAACTTTCTCGCTCTGATGAAAACCCATACGATAGGTGGGGAAACTAAAACTCTTACTTCGTTTGTCTTTTTAAATTTTACCTTCTCCGTTTTTGGATTGTTGAATGAACCGTATTTATTTCCAGTTTTGCAAACAATCTTTATCGGGCTGCCTTTTTTCCATGTATCGTCGGAAATACATTTCACTAACTACATCGACATTTTGTTACTGACATAATAACAGAAAATCATGTCATTTTTCTCTTCATATTTCTACATTATAAATTATTGTTAGTACGTTTGTTAATTGTTACATAACATTGGATGTTTCCACAGCCAGTTTGGTACATAATTTTGTGAATAATTTATAATAGTTTTTACTGAATAAATATCAATCTAATGGATATAGTTATATCAAACCTTATACCGCATTGGAGCCAGAAAAAAATAAGGTTTTGAAAGGCGTCACAGCCAACTATGATTTCCATTTAAGAAAATGCAACTTTGTGTTATATCTTTTGGGTTAAGCATGCCATGGATTTTTCGTTGACATAATTGTAATCTACGAATATACCTACAAATTGACCTATTATTTACTTTTTACCATTAACCGTGTCGGAGATAAAAAAAATAATAGTGTCCTCAAATTAACTTAGAAAGTAGGTGATGCATTTGAAGTTTGTTGACGTCATCAAACTACTGTTAAATTTCTGTCTAACTTTGCTAATTTAAGCGAAGCTATATCTTCACAAATATCAAGGTTACTTATTATACAGGGGTAGACAATGGACACCCTATACATTTGCTTTTAAGAACCAACTAGACTATGTGTCTATTGTGTATGACTTTCGATATCGTTCGTAAAGGAATACGTTTGCGAGTTTGATGTGAAATTTAACTCATTTAACCCTTTTATAGCAAATTTTAGTCGAACTAGACATAATAATAAATTTAATTCAACGTGTTGATTTCTTTAGAGTTTGTGTCAGGTCCTTCCAGAAGAGAATTTTAGAAAATTTTATGTCAAGTAAACTTAGTGGTTCTTTTGGTGCCCCTTCCCCGACGAAGAATCAATAAATCATTTCTATTTCATAAACCATCAACTTAGTTTTTTCGCATGGACACTGGCCAACAATTATATATTCAATGACAATGGTTTGCAAGAAAATATTTGTTTCGAATTTCATAAAAATTTAGAAATTTGTTCAGTTTTTAAATGCTTTAGTTCTTTTTATGTTATTTAACTTTTTACACTTTTCATTAGTTTATGCATAAAAGACAATTTGAGACACATTTCTAAATTTTTATGAAATTCGAAAAAAAAAGATCATCAAAATTTATCCCAAAGTTGCTAGACAGATTATTTTAAATAGCCGAAAGAAATTTCTAAATAAACTGAAAATGTCAAATACGAGAAGAACTCCTGGTAAACGTGTCATCATTCAAAATCTATTTTTGTCAGATATTAATATGTTATTGTACGCGATAAGGATGGAATTTGTTTTATTTGTAACACATTTACAGGGTTCTTCAAAGCTCCAATGTTATCTGCTATTTGCTGTAATCCAATAGTATCCTCTTCAGTACAAGCATTAAAACTCTATTATTATATATTATAGTACAAGTCTTAGTATTTTTTTCATAGCTATCATTTTGTTTTTAATCTCAGCTCGGGGATATGTTGTAGCATTGTCTGCTTTATAATTATGAGCTGTCAATAAACAACTTCCATTCGAATTCCCGATCCAATAAACCATACTAACTACTGCTGTCGAAAATTCACTCATTATTAGTAACAACACAAAGATACAATAACATTGTGATATATTACACAATTACTAACACAACCGTAACAACAATAAACTTTTGACGTTCTCATTTCATCGCCTACTTAACTTTTTGATATATTTTGATGAAAACGAGTTTCACGGCTAACAGTTGATTTTTGGTAGACAAACATGTATAGCAAAATTGTAGAGAATTTAATTCTACATCGATCTGGCAAAAAATATACAGAGTATTCTATTTGATTTTATTAAGTTATTTATCATTTTCGATTATGAGGTTTGACATTTTTTTCTCATACCCTACGATAACTTTTAAATCATGACAGTTAGGGTCGTTACTTTTTTTTTTTTTTTTTTTTTTTTTTTTTTCGCCCTAAGTGTGATTAAAATTTAAAGGTGATATTTCAAGCAACGACCTAAAAACCTGAAGAAATATTTTTAAATTGTAGTCACTGAGGAGCCTTAGGCGATGACACACACAGTAGTTTGTGTCGACTTGGCTGCTGCTTGCCCATTTTAAATCTTTAATTTTAATGAAAATCTTATTAGATAGCAGCGTTTGAAAAAGAAAACGCCGGATAAACTGACGTGTGTCAGTGCTGTGTGTGTGTTATCGCCCATAAAAATGGTCAAAATCGATTTAAAAAATCTACTTTTTAAAGGCAATATCAAAGGTCCGCGTGCTACACTGACAGGCTGTATACCATGAGTCATCCATAACTATAGTACCTATAGTAAATTTTAAATTTTATGTTTACAAACTTCCTGCATGAAAAATGTGACTAATAATTACCTACCGAATTCCGCGTATTAGTTGATGGAAGATTGTCAACAAGATTGTTAAAAGAATCATTATGTTCCTCGCTGTATTCTTCCACGGAATCGTCGTCAGGTTCTCTGCATCTGCATCCTGGTTAGTATAAATTATAAATCGAAGTATAACTAGTGCCTCTTAAAGCTGTTATAAATTGTCGTATTCGGAATTATTTGCGGAACAGTCTTGAATTTTTTTATTAAATCACTCAGGGTATGTTCATAATCGATTCATACTAGTAGTACCTGTGGTAGTATTAAGTTTGTAGTGTCTGTCATTTCATTCGGTATCACCAGAAATACATCACCTCCCCGGAATGCATAACGTGTTACGGTTTTATTTCCCGTATTTAGGACGTATGTCGTGAGCCGTCTTAGAACGAGTGTCGCAAGTAGTATGGTGCGACAAAAAGTCGTATTTGGCGCGCATGCTGCTAATTTTCTATTGGTGGAAATTAAATTAGACTGAAAATTTTCTAGACGGATAGCGGACATTTTCCTTTCTCATTTGATGCACGCGGGTGTCTTTAGCATTTTCTCTGAAGTGAAATTCTCACCAAAAACTATTTAATGTAGGTTTCACAATTTCCAATACAAATTGGGGTTTACGTTTAATCTGGCTACATTCACCGTGAGCATTTGGGTTTCTTTCCTATTTGTTTTAATTCTGATTGCTGCATATGCTTTCTCCGAACACCACCCCTAAGGAAATCCCTGGGTCTATCTAACTTCCCCGAACTGTCGATACCGTCGCTAGCAGAGTACCTTCATTCTCAGAACTATACTCGACGATTACAGCTAAGTTTCAGTATTTAAACCACTTATTCGTAATAATAATGCGTATGAAGCTCAAGTACGTATGACATAAAACGGCTCGATAGTTAATATTTAAGTAACTTTTATTCGGTGTACTCTCCTCAACCGAAAGTTTGTTTTCAATCAGCTCAATAAGGACTTAATTTAGAGCGGTTGTCGCGGACACAAAAGGCCTTTTGGGTTTGCGGAAGGTACTTACCCTTTTTTTCTTTTAGATTTAGTGTAACTCACCGTGTGTAAATGATATGTGTACGCAGAGCCTTAATAGCAGCCCATTCTTAATTTGAATGATGATTCAACTCAAGCGTTAACTAAAGCTTACCTGAAATTCGACACCTTAAATAAAAACCTTATATATTGTAGGCGAAGGTGCTCTATTTCTGTCACATTCACATAATATTTTAAGATTTGTTTGTTATACTGTATTGTTTGTCGCTCTCTCTGGTTTGTGTTCGATTTAGCATATCTAAAACCTGTTGATCTCCTGTTGGTCGGTTTTATTTCTTTCTTTATCCAGCAGGTGGCGCCTTATAGACCAGCAGTCAAATTTCTTATAGTTATTCAGGAATCCACGCAACTCCCCGACGAAGCCGGACGCTGCTGCTCTAACTACTATAAATATTCTTATCCTCCACGTATTTAGTGCGCTACATCGAGCCGAATTCCCTTTAGTTTTCTTTCTAGGTTGTTTCGCTAGAGCCGTCGCTTCTTTTTGTTATTTTGTAAACTACAACCGTTACAAACGCCCAGATTATTCTATATTTGCATATGAACTTCCCGAAAGGTGGCGATATGTGTTCCATTATTATAATATTTTAGTTTCCTGTTATTTTCACACCTAACACTCAATTTAAAATTAAAGATTAATTCAAACAAACTGAATAGTATAACTAAATAGTATATAAAAACTTAAAAAAAAATCTATTTTTAAATTATTGCGTTGTTCCGTCGTGTGGTAACATTATTTCGGGACATTCAATCAATAACGAAACAGGAAAGCCAACGCATAACGCCATCTATCGGTGACTGAAGGAATTATAACGTTAAGGACGTTATGCATTCCGGGGAGATGATGTATTTCTGGTATCACAGATAGATTTGGCATTGAAAATCTATAATGTACAATATCGTAAAATTCATATCTAAATGAAGAAGACTATTCATTTCCAGTAGTTTTGAATGTTATATCGAGTGCAAAGGCATCCTTTTGTTTTGATTCTACAGAAGTTGGGTCTTGTTAGACGAACTTTCAAAATGAAAATTCGACCACTAATATATTTATTAAGTTTCGGTTTGTTGCAATTTGTTCTTCGGTTGAGAGTTTTGTGTTTGGTATGTTCAGGAACGTTGTTGTAGATGTAGAATAATTACCACTCACTGATTCTTATTTCTATTCTCCTTTGCTACTTTGACTACGGAATTCACTTACAATAATTATTAGATGTTACTTACTCTCTAGTTTTCAGAGTTTAACAACCAACACAAAGAGCTTTTCTTCGCAATAGATATTTTTTTCTCTATTAAAATATGCGCAAATGATCATTTGGTATAAAAGTTACGTCCTATGTGTTTTTCGATACTGTCTTTTAATGATAAAGACCCCCTGCGTATTTTAAAAGGAAAATGTCAAATACTTTACCACATGAATCACAATTCCAATCTTTGCCATAGTCAAAACACAGTCTGGATATTGTCTCTTCATTTGCGACTGTCAATTCATCTTGTTGAATCGTTCCTTCGTCAGTATCTTGACTTTCTCTCTTGGGAAGGTAATGGTGTCACTCAAATAGTGCGTTAATTTATTTATAATTTCTATTCTAATTACGCGATACAAGACATCCAGGCGATCTAGCAGGCCGAAATATTTTCGTATATCTGACCGCTGTGCAGCCAAGGTAAAACATACTGGTATTTAACTCTTTGATGTTAACACAAAATTTCAATAGCTGTAGTAAAGTTAGAACATTCAACTCTACGCACATATAGCAATTTGATGATAAAAGTTATCTTTTTCGTTGTAGAGAGGTTTATTCTCTCTAAACCACAACCTCCAAATTCGAAGAAAAAATGCTGCGAAAAGAAATGTGGCGTTCAACATCGATGTCGTTAAAAAAAATGATTCGAATTATTCATAATTCGACTGCTTGCACAAAAAATCATTTTTGGGGTTAGTGTTTATTTTAAACCACTATCATTTTCCTCACAAGTTTTTACAAAAATTCTCATTTGACAATATGTAACTGTTCTATTTCTCGAACATGTTATATTGGTTATTTTCTAGATACGTCAAATTGGTTAAGCAAATACAGAAAATGTTTGTGACCAGTCACGAATTGCCTCGGGAAATGCCGAAGTGTGCCAATAGTACATGTGCAATTCAGATCAAAAATCAATTTAAATATTGTACAGAATTCATGTGCCAATTGCAATGTACTCACGTTGACTTGTTCCTACTTGTTCACAAAAATAAATGTCGAGGGTTGTGGAACGATCGAGCAACTGTAGATAGAAAACAAACTATTACAAGGTATAGGAAAGAAGTTTTGAGCAACTTCCATATACTTCCACGGATATAATGGACAGAATCAACAGTTTTAATGCGAGTTCAATAAATTTTTGAAAAAGTGATGGAAGGAAATTTACGGAATGATTGGAATACCAGTTCTCTAAACGGTAAATAATTCTCTTTTATATGTTGAGCATTTTACAGCCCAAAGAGAAAAAATAAATGTTTTCCTTGCACCAAATGACGGGTTTTCTCCCAGGACCACGTTTTTAGACTAAAATGTGAAATGCTCAAAAAAGAGGAAAAAGAAAATTGCGTTTCAGAAAAAAAGATAGTTCAAATAAAAGTTGCAGATAATAAAATTTCTCCAACAACTTTGCTTTCATAACGTTTTTTGTACAATTAATGTTCTTGGAGATACTGTTAAGACAATTAGTGTCACGTGTTCTTCATACCTTGGTAATTATTGGAAGAAAAAATAATTTAAACAAAATAAGCTGTGTATAATTACGGAATATGCCCACCTCTGTACTAAATTTCATTAAAATCTAACCAGCGTTTTTGAGATATCGTGTTTACATACAAACGGGCGGTTAAAAATTTTCGGTTTGAAACCGTCGCATAACTCCTCATTTTATTTATAAGTTGTGATATAATTCTCATATTTTAGAGCAAAATAATTATAAAACATACTTACTCATGTTCAAACATATCCAAAAATATTTCTTCGCTTTTATAAAAATTTCTCAACAAAGCCGTACTTTGTGCCCTAGCAGTTTCGATGGAACTTTTATGAACGTCGTTCATTACATTTTGACCTTCGAACACCACCAACTGGACTAACAATTTCAGCGCCAACTCTAACGTTACCAAACGTACCCTGCACGACGGTTGACACGAGAGCATCACAATGTGCAATATTTTTTCTACCAAGTAAGTATTATAAGAATACTTAATTTCTCTATTAGTTGATTTTGAAGCCACACTCGAGGCTTAAGTACTAGTTCCAACATATCTGGCATAACACCTAAAAAACCATTAAAAAAGAAATATAAAAACACTAACAACACTTACCTTTATTATTTGCCAGAGCGTATAGTAGACTTAAAGCAAAGAGGGCGGCATAATCGTTTTCTGAACAATCTAAAGAATTATATACTGTTTCTAAAAATGGTCTATCTGATATGTTTAGACTGTCCGTCGGTGTTGAGGCCAATTTTTCTTTTTCTTCATCCGTGATGTTTTTGGGCTCCTCCAATAAGTTCTCTTTAGAACCTGAACTGCTTGCATTTGACTCGATTTCAAGTTGCATCCCAGATTGATTAACGTGCTCGCCTTCCAACATTTCGATTCTCTTTTTAAACAACTCGTATTGTTCTAGAAGCTTTTGAATGCCCATCTCAAATACGCTTCTCTCCGTCTTTAATATAAGCCACGCTAAATAACGAATCAAAGGTGCATGCGATATAATTAAAAATACTTGAGAAAGTAAAAACAAGGCAACTACACAAGAAACTTTTCCATTAGTAGCTTCGCTTTGCGTTGAGGTTTCTGTCGATAACGACTTATTTAAAATTCTAGCTAAATTCTGCGTCGCGGTCTCCATAGTTACTTCCGATTGCTTGCGCAGCGATGGCAATGAGTATATATACAAAGGTATTAACAGTTTGTGGAGTAAATGGTCTGTTAAAACATGATTCAAGTCCGTTATTTTTAAAAGAAGAATGTCGTTTAAATAATGGAGATGGTCCAAATGTTCTGCGACAATATCAGCCAAGCGGTTTTGTGATTGATGACTGAAAGGAATGCTACTTTGAAATGAATGGAGCTTACGAACGTCCACTTACTCGGCATCGTTTCGAACGTACGCGTCGAGTTCATGAATATGTTTACCGATAAACCATACGATGTTGGAAAAGTATGGAGCCGCGGTTCGATCTCGTATGAATGCTAGCATGCTTGCATCCTCTACTTTGTACACATTTAAAGTGAGTGTTCGTACAGCGATACGGACCATCGATTCTGGGTGATTAAAAAATTTGATTGCTTCTGTATAAAGAGGAAAGTCATTTGTATGCTGAAAATAAAATTTCGGTTAATAACTTCTCATTCTCACTGTGTGAGTTTTTTTCTGACTCAATGCAGGAAACACATGTATAACTATTTTGCCTTAATAAAACCATGTGACGGTAATATTTAATATCGTCATTCATACCGAATTAATTGTTACATTTTCTGTTAATTGCAACACTGTTTGCCCCTGGCGACAGGCAACTAAACTTACTTTTAACGAGCTTGAAAATAGATTTAATGTTGGTCATTTCCGAGTTTGGCGTGCACAGACGTACGACAGCAAACTCCTTTAGATAATTAAATTGGTTTTTCTAATTAATTTGCTAAAATGTCATTTTCCTTGTTAGATACTTTATTCAAGAGTTTGTTCAACAAATTTTGAAGAAATCTAGTAAAGATATTATTTTTAATCCTCCGGGTAGAAATTCTAACAATTTACAAAATGGCGATATAGTCGCATGCGGGTTATGAATTGATAATCACTTACGGTGATTTGTCAATCACCGAGTGATGTACGTTTTGTACTTATCAATTTCAGCGCTGCTCCTTAAATGAAAATTTTACATTGGGTTGTATGCTATATGGACCTTTGACCTAGTGTCTTCTTCGACAACGATATAGAAGTCATCACTTAAAGGGAAGCTATCCGATATCATAATCAATTATTAATCCAAGCCTGTGTGGGAATGATATACGTCCGTTCTTGCCGATATACGGCAGATAAGTATTTATAATCTAAGTATTGATCTTGATTAATTGTACGGTGAGATCACCGTTATCTTCCTTACGCGGCTTTTCATGCATGTATGAGTGCCAGTGAAATTTTATATATAAGATAACTGTAAGAACTAAACATTGGGAAATTTTGAATGATTTATATAGAACCGATCCATGTTTAAATTTAAAAATGAGAGTACAACTGGTCACACCCGTAACAATGGAATAACTGATTTATTTCCTCAAATATTACCCCAAGAGTCAGAATTACTGGAGCAGAGCCTCTGTGCTAAGGTATCAAAAGTTCAATCATTTGTTCGCTTAAAATGACATTTTAGACCAGCCTCAGGCTACTTTTTACTGCCAGATGGTTTTCTTTTCTCCGGCTTTTTTTGTGTGTATTTTTTCGATTTCAAAAAAAATCTATTGATAAAATAAACTTTAAAATCCATTTCATAAAATCAATTTTAAAAACAGTATATAAAAATCGACTTTAAAACCGATTTTAAAAATCTATTTTGAAAGTCGACTATATAAATCGATTAACTGATTAATCGGTCTACGATTTTTTTGAAAATCGGTTAATCAATTTTTGCTACCGCCACTAGTCAAAACGTTATTCAGATAATACTATGTATTCATGTACAGGGTACAATGCAAAAACTAGATATCACAACATTTTTAACCATTCTACCACAATATTTATCAAAGCCCAGCCATATGCTAAACAATGCATCATGAATAGATTCGAACATTGCCGATTACTATTGAAAAGCAATGTATATTTTTCGATTTTTGTGCTGCGCTCTCCGCTGAAGTGAGAATTTTCATTCCTTTTGTGCGAAAATACCGGGTCCACGTCCGCTTAAAAGAGGTCTATTCATATATGATTTTATATTATGACATTCCAACCTATCAGAAAATGTCAGTCCAGTAGAGCTGTCTGGCCTTTAGATGTGTCTGCGAGGAGAGATTTCACTATAGTATTAAAATTACGCTAAGCATCGCTCTTTCTGAGAAAGAAGGGGCCCCATAAACTAACATTTGTCATTAATTTCTATATACAATAAGCAATCACCCACAAACTATTTGATTACGCCCACAAATAATTAAACAGTTTTAACACGTTAACTGTCATCCCATACTTGGCATTCATTGCCCGCTCTAATTAGTGCTCAATGCAATTAAATACAATTAAGATCATAAAAGTAGAAATTTATGACAATACAAATCAAATTTCCAGATAATTTTAGTATAATTAACGTATTGTTCAATGATTAATTGAAGATAAAACTAATTTTTACAATACATAATGAACACACATACATACGAAAATACAATCATATAAATTCACAAGTAGCTTACCTCATTATAAAAGAAATGAATCGTATGTGGATTTAACTTCAAACTTAATGTTTTAAGAATGATATATAATATGCCATAACTTCTTCATCCGAAAAATCAAATTTATGAACAATAATTGAATTAACATGGTTATTAGACAACAGATAATCTAAAAGTTTTAAATTACAGCATTATTAACATATCAGAATGTTGTACTTACATAACGAGGTTTCGTTACGAATATTCTCAAAAAGAATATTTAACGTTTGTAGTAATTGTACACAAACATAACTTGAGCCACCACTTCTTTGTCTCATTATCCGAAGGAAAATGATAACATATTTTTCTCGAGGAAAAAACTACAAATAATTGATTGTGTCTGCATTAATAAGAGTTTAGTGACCACTTACTCAAATACAGATGAATCATTTTGATCACCCCAAATTAGAATTTCAGCAATTGAACGTAATGTTTCCACAAGTAATCCTCGATTATGCTCCGATACTGTTTGGTTACGAGACAGGACATTGTACAAGTACTTGAGATGTTCCAAAGAATGTGGATTTTTAGGTCGACCCCAACCAGCACCAAACCAACTTCTACTTCTAAACATGCTCTTTAAATTGTTGTGTATTTGTTGTTTTGTTCTTCATTGGTTATATTTTAATTATATTTACATTAATTATAACGTACTAAGTCTAGTTATAAAATCATTCGAAGAAATCGCACCGTAAATACTTAGCATAATTGAGACGTAATTAGACGAATTACATAAAACAATTTTAATAACTTTGGTTCGAAAAAACTACTCACTTGTCATTTCAGTATCCCATTAGATCAAATTTCTATTTTCTAATAACTTGACAGCGTTGCCATGTTGTCTAATCAAACGTTAAATTTGGGGCGTTTAAGTCATGTGTATCAATAGATGGCGTTACAGTATAATTTTTATAAATTTTTTTATGCAATTCAACTACGATTCTATACGTATTTCTTGAGGGAACCTCATATTATTATTTTTTTAACACAATTTGAAAATTATGAGATATACAAGACCTAAAACAGTTCTTAAAAAACTTGTATTTCAAGTAATTGTACGAAATTGTAAGCAATAACTGAAATGTGTTTCATACAAACATAGAAACTTGATTTTAGGTTATATCACTAGAACTTTTGTACCAACAATTGTAGCCATTAAGGGGGCAAGCGATTGAATTTACTTTAATTCACTATCAACAGATGCCACTTGCGTCAACTGATCCTGATTGCTTAATGAGGTGCTGCACTAGTGGATACCAATGTTGGTAACGTGGACGTTCATTCAAATAAAGAAAGCCACTTGTTCTAGAATACATACAACGTTTTGTTTGTATTCTAGTTGAAGGTCGAAATAAATACGGTTTGAAAGTAAAAAAAACCATGGGATTATCACAAAAACATGAAACAAGATTAATCTCGATTACGCGTTATTATTCTTTATTAGAAAACATAAATTAAAATTAGTTATTTAGTTGCATGAAACTGAAGTAGCATGAACAATACTGTTATTGTTAACACCGACACCGTATAGGTGAACGTACGTCGCCGAAATTACCTAGTACCACAGAAAAACTAGTAGTAAAATTTGTTTTCTTGTAAAAATTTAATTTATTTGAGGTGGCGATTTAACTAGCGAAGTGTAGTTTATTGTTCATTGGTGAAGTGAATATCCATATCGTCGCAACCAGAATTTGCAATTCGACTAAAAAAATTTGCGATTTCAGAATAAAAATTTTATTCGATACAATGTTATAAGTAACAATTTTAATACTACTTTGGAGGATAATATAACAAAACAAATATAGTCCTTTATTACGAATATCAATAACACAAAAAGTGGTTCTTGAAATACATACGCCTTTGTTAGCAATTTCTGTATTGTAGCATTCGATTTTTTTATGTCCCTGCCATACAATTACTATTATTTTACAAATTCCTATAAAATTCTATGTTAATTTTCTGGAAATAAATTCATTTATTATTATTACTATTACGAAAACGGAATCTCGCAGCCTTTCAATAGCACTTAAATTGCTATCTCCAATAAATTGTTTGTAACGTACTTGATGCATCTGTTCACTCAAGCACAATCCTTCGGCCAAACTATCTGCTTCCATAGCTGTGGAACTTGCACTCCAATTCTTGTAGCAAACATGGCCAATAGAATCGATACCCTTTGCAGAAGCTCGAGAACAGATGCTGCAGTATTTGTTTCTGATATCAAGAAATAATTTTTTTTAGTAATATAATCAATGAGAACTGCCTGTGAATTAGCAACAAAAATGTACTTGTTTTATTTAAGTTAACCTTTACACTTATAACTCCAAATTTTGCGTCAAAATTATGACCGTAACTTCTTTTGCGCCAACCTCCATCAGTCATAATAGTTATGCACGGTTTATTATCAAAATCGATGTTATTTCTTCTTAGAGCTTATTTTCGCTCTTCTATTCCTGCTAACTCCATATTTAGCCAAAGGCAATCATTCCAGTTCTAAAAATCTAATGTCTATTTAATATTTTGCTATACCAGGGTGATTTACGTAGCCCGTCGGTTAGAAAGTTATCGACTTTCTGAAATTCCATCAAAATAAAATTTGGTACCTACGTGGCTATAATCGACTACTCTAGTCTAATGTCTAACTGAAATTTCATTTTCAGATTTACCTGAATATGACGCCATCTTTGTTTATTTAAATGGAATGACTCTATTTTGACTCTATACCTGAATTCTACACTAAACTTTATGATCAGCATCATCATATTACCAAAGACATGTGTCATCGTATTTTACGTATGTAACATTTAATACGAGACATTAGGCTTGCAGGGACTTCTTAAGAAATTCACTACTTTTGAACCATTGAAGATAAATAAATGATTCTTTGTGTTTTGATTTCTAGAGGTTCAGCCAATATTTCAAATCGTCGCTGACTTCTTTCGTATCACATTTTTTCAATCAGAAACTGTCAAATACTTAACTTTTTCAAATGGCAACTACCATTTCTGACTGCAAAAATTGATGTAAAATGAATTAATTATGCATTCCTATCTTTTGTTGTTTTTAAGCTATTAGCTCGTTTTTTATGAAACTCTGTTCCGATTTTTTTGAATAATTGGATTACAAGTAACAATATAACAAACTTTCTAACCAACGAGCTACGCGAAATTATCTTGCATAAGATAATAATTAGAACTTACTCTTGACAGAGTTTCTGAAATTTCTTGAAGTTTATCAGAAGACTTAGATTAACGCTCAAAACAGAAAACAACTCTTCGGAATGAGCGTATGTACCACCAGTAATCAATCTTCCCCATATTGCAGCTTTATTAATTCCCATGCGTTTCGGATTTATAGTGGATTTTTTATATGTTCTATGGCAAACATTAGACCCAAATAATAATATACTTGATAGCCCATCACGCAATTCTTTCGTAAGATGTAGCTTTCCATATGTGCACACTTTGCAGTGTTCATACTAAAAATCTAGTATACCCACTAACACATAGCTTAATTCTACTATTCGGTTGCCTTCAAGTGAAAATCTATTTGCTAAGGTGTAGACTCAATTTCCACCTCTTAATTGTTTAGTCATAATACTAAAAGATGGATTGACTTAACAAACTTGATCAAAAATATCAATTGGTAGGTATCTATGCTGTTGTACTTCTCAGGAGCAAAAACGTGTGATTTGCCATATGTTCATTATTGGGCTACTTAACAAAATGTCTTTTACGACATAACGCACAGACAAATATTTACATCAGGTTCTAGTAAAGATTGCTAAAAAATGTTATTACAGTTTTTCGTTTCTACTACTTCATTTTGCTGAAGTTTCTTTTTGACATTTAAATTTGATGAAGTACCCTGTTCACTCTAAACAACATCTTCCAAACCTAAAAGTTGAGACGATTCATTATTATTCGTCAGTTCATTTACAATATTTCTATAAACAAAATGATAGTTTTATACATTACTTATCAACGTAGAATTAGAACTTTTTTATTTTGTTCAACATAGCGCAGAATGCGTTTTCTGGTCAAACGAGATCTTCGTGAGAATTTAGGTCTGTTCCTTTACGATTTATTAACTAAATTTCCACGTAAATTATTTTTATCACAATTTAAAGCACTCAGTTATTAATTATTATCAATTGTATTGAAGAAAAATCAACAAGTACAAAACCGGTAATAAAAAGTAATATAGAGATAATACACGTACCTAAATTCAAGTATCTCAATTACAAAACAAAGTTGCTATTAATAAAGTGCTAATCTAAAACAGGAGGAAGAAATTATAGACGTGAGATCACCACTCTAGGTCAGAGGTCAAATGTCAGGTCAACTTGTGACCCTGCCTAAGATCAGCGCCTAGACCTCCTGAACAATTTGACGTATCGATCTTCGAAATCGGTTTAGTGGTTTCGGAGGAGAAGACGAACATACAGACACACACGCAGACAAACGGGCCACGATTTTATGTGTGTAGATTACAGGCACCAGTGCTATCTGGTGACAAAATTTTTTACTACGATTTACATTACTCTTATGGGAAATAATAAACGTTCATTAATAACATTTGCATTTTATTTTTAGAATATTCTACTGGTTTTGTCTCAATTACAATAAGAAATTTGTCACTCACAACGTCGACTATTTGTTTATTTTTTAAATAAACTGCAAACTTTTATGCGCTTAATTATTAACCATCATGTTAATAAAAATTGATTTATACTTGGCATAAATTTGAAGATAAACAATTACGTTATACTCAATTTTAACTAACGTTACGCCTTACTGTAAAATAACATGTAAGTTTGCCCCCTTAATTAAAAGAGGGCGTTAATAACTTTGAGCTACTCTACAAGCTACTCTGCAATAGTTCGAAAATTTTCAGCATCTAATTTCGATTGCCATGAATAAATACCAAAGTTTTAGAAGATAGACAATGATACTATTGTGATACTATAATTCTATACTTTCAGCACAGCTTTTAGTGTTGTTCGCATCGAGCTATAATCGCTTCCGCGTGACTCACGTACTAATCTTGATGAGACAATAGTGGCTAGATTAGATTATAATTAAATCATATTAATAATAGAAAATAATAAATACAAAATAAATAACACGTTTTGGAAGAAAGCATTGAATACGTACAGAAGTACTTTGTGGAATTGTTAAAATAAAATACCAAGTTATCGACACGCATGTTTAGGCATTTAAAGTTATTGCTCCTGATAACGATAATGCACTTTAAACATTCACAGTCGTTACAGTTAACTGTTGGCATTTCTTAGTTTAAAAACTATCAAATAAAAATTAGGTATTTAAAAATATTACTTAAATTGTAATTAAAAATTCAACGATTGAGTCAGTTCTTGTGGAATCAAACAACTTTTTTTGAAGTAAGAATTGAGGCTTTCACGACCGGAGTCATTATTGAAACAAAAACGTCTTTCGGTTACCTTTTCGACACGATCCAATCCCGGAAGACGTTTTTGTTTCAATAACTTCTTTTTTTTTTATTTTCCATTTTATTTATTGATTGTTACATTAAATGTATACAATAAGTCAATCCATTAACACATAAACAGTAAAATTACATATTAATTACATAAGTTACATAAGTAAAAACAAAAATACAATTAACATTCTATACCTATGTATACATTAAGCACAGCCAATGTAATCATTGATGGAATAGAAGGGCGAATCAGTAAAGTGACGTTTTACTTCCTTTTTGAACAAATTTACATTGGCAATTGATTTTAAATCTTTGGCAGTTTGTTGTATAAAAATTATGCATCTATAATGCGCACTAGTTTCAAAAGTGTGGTATTATGCCTTGAGTACTGAGGATATTCACAAATCGAGTCGACATACCTCTATTATTATTACCATTAATGGTGAACAGGTGCATATTATTTCGAACAAATAACGAACAACTATAAATGAAATTGGAATAAATTGTCATAATTTTTAGTTGTTGGAATAATTGACGACAGCTTTTGATTCACAACACAAAAATATATACGATTGGTTTTTTTTCTACACTCATGGTAAATCATGTCATTATCATACAAAATTACTCAACCAGTTTAGTCTAGTTTTAGTACCAAAGTATAAAGTATAACGAATACTGAGCAGATACACAAAAATTACAAGCAAATTGTTTTGTTCAACCAAAGAATAGTTATTTGTATCACTAGGCCAGAAACTGACCTTTTGCGAGTGCGAGGATGGTTTGCAGGCCAAGACGTTAGCCGCGGCCTACAAGTCCGAGCACTCAAAAAAAACAGTTTCTGGCCACGTGACACACACAAGTTTTTGACACGACAAATGGTCGAATTTGTTAAAACTTAAATTTTCAAATATTACTATATGCTAAAACATTTTCGGATGGTAATGCCATTTGGCAGTTGTCAAAACAGTGTCATTTTGACAAATATTAAGATACGTGTTTTTTTTAATGTTTGCGTTTAAAAGGCCTATAAAATTCTTCAAACTAAGATGTAAAAGAGTACTGCAACGTATTATTTACGTATTCCAGCATGAGGATCGTACTAATTTCAGTGTCGTGAGTATAATTTGGTATTGCCAACATTTAATAACTCTTTGCCGGCCGAGGCCAAGAAAAGGGGTGTTTCTGGCCGCTTTTAAGTGATGCAAAATCAGTCTTTATGGACGTAGGACAGAAATACTTATTTATGCAACTAGTGGAAAAAGTGCATATTTGTTGCACGATGCATGAAGTTTGCAGAGTCTCGAGCTGTAATAATGCTGGGTGCCGATGTAATAGGTATTAAAAAAGTTTTTATTTTTGAAAATAATTCTAAAACAAGTTGATTTAGGGATAAGAACATGTAATACCACTTTGCAGTAAATTTTGTCGCCAATTCGACCACGGAACCAAAACAGGATGTTCTATTTAAAAAATGGATTTTTAAAAATTTTTAATTTAGGCTAAATAGTGTTAATTTAGAAATTGTTTTTGAGCAAAAATTTTTATTTTAGGGATATCTACGATAAAAGAGATCTTTAAACTACAAGATTAATTAGATTTCCTTTCTCATTTCAAGTGGTAGTTACAGTCCATTTTGTGAACGTCGACGCTGAGACACTCTGTATTAGTTTTTTGCCGGTTCAAATCCAGAACAAATTCATAACATTCCATTTTCGTGTTTGTTTTTCGTTATATCTTTATTTCTTGTACCTATTTTGATCTCTTTTTTTCAAAGTGAGAGACAGAAATTGATTTTCTTTTGTATTAATCACCGAAATTGTACTTGTAAATCTTTTATCATTATAATTCTATTTTATTCAAAACATCAGTTAGCCCGGATACGGATATTTTACAATAATTTCAATTTTATAGTACTTCAATGGTGATTTTTTATAAAACGGGTACATATGATTAATTGAGTTATTTCATGTTTTAATCGACTTGAAGGTCTCTTAGTTTTTTTACCAACGCAGTATCGAAAGAATTTTTATGTGAGAAAATGTCCATAAATGTTCATTTTGCTAAAAAATTAAGCAATGATAAGACTAATCGAATCTGCGAACAATATGTGTTTATCTGCTTACTTTTCTTAAATTTATTTCTTTTTATTTCACAAAGAATACAAAGATTTGTTAAATATTTAATTAAATAGAAAAAAACGCCAAATGTAAAATAGTAAATGTCTCTATATTTGAGTAGAAATAATTACCAGAAGGTAAAGGTTTTAATTTTTTATAAACGCCCCCTTTTAATGAAAGAAAGCAATATTTTGTATTTACTGTCCTGATTATTATCTGTTTTTCCATTATTTTTTTGCTATTTCTTTAACCTACTATTTTTTGTCATTGTTGTGATTGGCGTTTGGACCGGTTCATTATATGTCGTCATGCATTGGCTGTTATATTTTATGTTCTTATTTACCTTCTGTAATTTTTACACATTTAATTAATATTAATACATATAAATACTAAGGTGGGTTGGCATATTTAGGTTTTAGTGGTTTTCCTAAACCTTGAAGCAAATGCTTTGACAAGACGAACCAATCCATAATTGCACACGGTTTCGTCATCAGGTTTATACTGATCTTCTGGGTCACCATACATAACACTTACATCACAATACAATATTTAAAATGTACCATACGAATAAATAAATAAAAAAGATACGGTCAGTCACATTTATTTATATTTATTTTAATATGTTTCTTTTATCTCAAAATTTTGACGCGATCTCGAAATTTAACTGATTAGGCACTGGTAATAATCACCCGTTACCCACGGTGTTATACACTGTTAACTAACATTCTTCAGTTTTATTTGAAATTGCTGAACTGCTATATTCTGATTCGGAAACATTTTTGCATCTACATTTGTGTTTAAATATGAGCTGATGAATTGTTTCCCACCAGGTTACTTGTATTAGTTTCTGACGAATAACTACCTACAATTATTCAGTCATTATTTTGATATACATGCTTAGTTTATGTTGTGTTTGTTTAGTTTATCCTTTATTTCTCAGCCAGCCTAGGCAGAATTGACAAAATTTAAAACAAATTAACGTTTGATTAAATTTACTTTAACTCTATTGCTGACATTACTACATTTATCACAGGACTCTATTCAAATCTTGCATTTCTAATTAAAAAAGAATGTCAGTTAATGGTGAATCTAGAAAAAAAGCAGACGGAAAAAAACCTTGGAAAAAAGCTGATTGAAAAAAAGCCGAGGAATCAAAATCCTGGATATAAAAAATCGCGGAAAAAAATCGGTAAAATAAAGCAGCTAAAAAAAGGTGTGATCTAAAAGCTAGTGAGTAAAAAACCGTGGAAAAAGAAAGTCGGTGAACGATGCGAATAAAAATGCATATCACCGTATGATACACTATTAGATTCCTTAGAATTACTCTTCTACAATCTGGAGACCGTACTATAATTTTCATAATAACAATCTTGAGAAAATACAGCGAAATATTTTTAAACTTCTGTATTTCATAAAACAGAAGTGTATCCAGTGTATAATTAACCATGTAGTTTATGCCTGCATTCGTGGTAAGATAAAGGTACTTACTCTTACGTTACTTTTTTGGTAAACTTGTTGCCTGTTGGATTAATAAACTTTATTACTATTGCTATTATTATAATAATAATTATTATTATTATCATTATATCGCAATAGATAATACAATTACGACCATTTTATTTGACAAGTAATTAACTCTTGTGTCAATTTTAACACAACTGATCACTTGATCGCGCCTTCTTTTCCTCCGGTTTTTTTTCGCGGATTTTTTTTCTGTCGGTTTTTTTTCTGCTTTTCTTTCTACCGGTCTTTTTTCTGCGGTTATTATTCACCGGTCTTTTTCTCTACGGTGTTTTATTCCGCCTACCACGGTGAATATACTGCTTGAGTAACTGTCTAGTTTCGCTGAAATACCTCGTACTCAGTTTTAAGATCGGTAAATTGCAAGATGACAAAAAATACTATACAGGGTGGTCCGAATTGATTGTAGGAAACTTAAAGCGTGGAAAGTACATCAAAAATAAAAGCCGAAGTGTCATATAAACTATGATCGAAAAGTGTCCCCTAGCGGAGCTAGCGACTCTAAAGGTGCTCCCAAAACCAGTTTTTTATTTTTAATTCCTAAACAAAAAGTTATTCAAATGAAATTTTGTAGGCATGTTCAGCATTTCGAAGTGGTCATTTGAAAATTTTTCAATTTTTGAAAAATTTGGACAGATACGGGGTCGTCCAAAAAGTTTGACAAGTTTAAATTTTGTTAAGTGGTAACTTTAGGTTATTCTGATGCAGCTCTATCATAGCCCATTCTTTTCCTTAGAAAAGCTTTCTTTTTATTTTGCGTAGTTTTTGAGATATCGTCATTTTTATAAACTAATACATGATGAAAAAAAATTGCGTTAGAAACCAAATTTTATTTTTTAACTTTAAAATTAGAAACATTGAAATGACAAAACGACAGAATTAAATTAATTTTAAATTGAATTATCACAACGCTTGTTCAAAGTGCATGCCATTGGCATCAATGCATTTTTCACATCTCCCCGCTAGGGGGCACTTTTAGTCCATAGTTTATATGACACTTCGATCTTTGTTTTTGATGTACTTTTCACCCTTTAAGTTTCCTACTATCAATTCGGACCACCCTGTATAAATTACAAACAGATTATAGTACTAAACATAAATCATCAAGGGAATAAGTTAAATCATTTTTTCAAGCACTGGTATTGTTTCAGTCTGAACATTCTTTTAATGAATGGCAAATTTGAATTTAAAGTCTACCTACATTTTTTTGTTATAATTCGTTTTAAAATATGTTGGTTTGCTCAGGTCTGTTCGACTTACATTACCGTTACAAAGTCCCATTAGATTCGGCTTCTTGAGAGGGTTGCATTGTCTCTGATTGTTACAATGCGAACAACGACAAATTTTGTCTTTACCAAATATAATAATTTGTCTTTACTTTTTTTGTAATTATATAGCGAGTAGCGACATCGTGCTTTGTTGCGCAATCGGGGATGAGAACCCATTTACGAGGATATTTACAAGGAAAAATTCTTAACCTACTATAGAACCAAACAAAATTTCAATGTCAAAATATTTTATTACTCAACATATTCTCCTCTTAATTGGATACATTTATTACAGCGAACCTGCAACGTCTCTAGACCTTTCAAAAAAATTTTCTTCTTGCTCTGCAAACCAGACCTCCACAGCTTCTATACCTCCTTGTTGGAAGAAAATGTACGACCTTTTAAACTTTTTTCAGTTGAGGAAAGAGGTGATAGTCGGACGGAGCCAAATCGGGTGAATAAGGGGGTGTTCTAGTAATTCAAACCCTAAATCACGAATTTTTTGCATGGCAACATGAGATTTGTGTGCAGGGGCGTTGTCCTGCAAAAACAAAACACCTTTGGATAGCTTTCCGCGTCTTTTCTCTTTAATATTTTCCCGTAGAGTGGTCAGTAATGTCGAATAGTAATCTCCAGTTATTGTTCTACCCTTATCCAAAAAATCAATCATGATTACTCCATGGCAATCCCAAAAAACTGAAGCAAGAACTTTTCAAGCAGATTTTTGAACACGAAACTTCTTAGGTCTTGGAGAACCAGAGTGTCGCCATTCCATCGATTGTTGCTTTGTTTCTGGATCGTAGAAATGTACCCAAGTCTCATCCATAGTAACAATTCGGTTTAAGAAGTCTACATCGTTTTCAAATCGAGCACAGATCGAACGCGATGCTTCTACCCTTGCACGCTTTTGGTCAACATTCAAACATTTGGGGATCCATTTTGCAGCAATTTTTCTCATGTCCAAATTGACGTGAACCATATGATGAACGCGTTCGTATGAAATATTCAGTGCTTCAGATATCCGTTTTAGCCCAATTCGACGGTCTGATAAAATCATGTCAAGAACTGCATCGATATTTTCGGGGACTGACACAGAAACTGGCCTTCCCGATCGGTCATCATCTTCAATGGAAAATTTACCTCTTTTGAAGCTTGCATTCCAATTTTGACGGTCGCATACGAAGGACATTGATCACCAAGGGTATTAAGCATATCTTCGTAAATCTGCTTACCTCTTAACCCTTTTAAATACAGGTACTTGATGATGGCTCGATACAATTTTTCGATTTTCACAATTTCGGTGGACATCTTTTTCATTTAATTTATTGCGTGACTGACACTTCTAATAAGTTATTGTTCGTTGCTATGGTAACGCAATATTTTGTTTATGCAAGGAACTGGTCTAGGCTAACTAGATATCAATACATCCTCGTAATGTCGCATTCGTCGCAATTTCAATAATCTATAGATGTTTTCCGTTCGATTACACGTTATAAATATTTTAAGCATGTGTGTCTTTGTTTTGCGGAAACCGTTACTTTTTTTTAACGTTTTATTTTGTTTGTTTCCTGAACCATTACCAGAATGTGAGATGCATTGTTTTTAATCTTTTAATTTAAGATACATTTTAAAGCGCCTATTTATTAAAATATGGCCTTGTTGTACAATTAATATTTTCTGTACCGTGAAAGACGAAGGTCAGGGAGATATGGCTCACAGTCATATTTATTTATATCATATATATTAAAATCTGTCAAGGTGGTGCCGCCCTGGTGGGTGTCCGTCCGTCCGCACAACCATTTCTCAAATAGTTTGTTTGGTTGGTTTCATTACTGTAACGCACAGCTTCAACTCATGCTTATCGCATTGTCAATTTATTGTAACCCTTCCTACTGTACGCGTGCGTAGCATGCTGGCTGATCTAGTCTGTTTTAATATGCTTACGTTATAGTGTATATGCGATATTTGGAAAACTTAATATTGTGGACTGCAATATGACCATCTCAAAATTGACGCGATCTAGAAAATTCAATTGAATAATCAGATATAATGAAACTCACTTGTTACCCACGTGTTATAAACTGTCAACTAAACATCTGAGGTTTTCTCGTACCCTTCTTTCTCCAGAGAGCAGCAGAGGGGTATCTTTTGGCTTTAAATATTTAGACTTTAGCTTGTGATTTATTTCATTTCTATATATTTACTATATGGACATTAGTACATTTATCACTGCACCATAGCAGTTGTTAACAATTTTATTCTTGATTCAACATAGGTGTTTGTTAGCTTTTTCCATTTTTCGGTCGCCAAATCGTTGAGGGTTTACTGGCGGACTATTTTAAATCTTGCTTGCGTACAAGCAACATCACAACCACTATTTCGAATGACGTTATATGTTTTTTTGTTTATATTTTTAAAGTTCTGTTTAAAGTATTTTAATAACAATTTAGAGATCATAGTTAGTTGGGGATTTTAACTAATGTCGTTGGGTTTACCAAGGAGGTATAGTTTTACCACCTTGCATTTCTTTCAAATCTTTCAGTAAAATAAAAAATAAGATATTGACAAATATCTAACCTTAAACTTTCTTATACAAACTCTAAAACCTATTGAGTCATTGCATCACGTGACTAAAATTTCGCTTGAGTACAAACAAATTGTAAACATAACCTTAAAGCATTGCTTAAAGTATATGTTGTTAGTGATAGAAATACAAATATGCCGTTTTGTATGGTTGTAAATTGTGGTAGAACTTCTATACGAGATGGTCTTTCGACTAGTTTCTATAGAATTCCATCAGAGTTTACAAACAACCACAAAACAGATGAGTTCCGTTTGTTAAGAAGAAAAATTAAGTATGGTCGAATATGTTCAAGGCATTTCATAACGGGTAAGATCATTGTCCTAACAGTTTTAAAGAATTGCTAAAGAGCGTTGTATTTTAGGGAAACCGGCAAAACTTGAGGATAGAAACAACCCAGATTGGGTACCTTCCCAACACATGGGCTACAGTTCTTCTGTATTATGTAATAAAATTGTAAAAGTCGATACGATCGACTAATGAAACGCAAAGATAAGGTATATTCAACTAAAGTGGTAATTTATTTACAAAAAATTAAAACATTTACTTATTTTCTTAATCAATTTTTCGTGTTCTATCATAATCCGTCAGAAAAATTTGTAATTCGAAAATTGCATTTTTGGTTAACGGATAAATTAGTTATCTGTAGTAGAATTAGTTAATGATGGTCTACTTTCTGTGATATTTCATATTATTACTTTGTGATGAAGTATCAGACTGTAAATATCATTGTCTAATTGGGTGTAAAGAATTTTATAGCAAAATGAAATTCAATCACCAGAAACAATACAAACAGAAGACGAACAAGAAGAAAAACCAATTTCAGTAAAAGTTTAGATTTGGCGTTAAGAGAATGCAACAGAGAATTATATGAACTCCGATCAAAGGTGCATAAGTTGCAATTCAATCAGAAATATTTTCAAGATAATGACAAAAATACTCTGTATTATACTGGACTTGCAACTTATCAACACCTGAAATGTCTTTATGAATTAATAGAACCACATTTAATAACTACACATTCTTCCAAACTTAACAAGTTCCAGCAGTTAATTTTAGTATTAATCAAATTACGTTTGAATCTTCCATTTGTTGATTTGGGAAACAGATTTGATTGCCACAGCACTACTGTAGCAAGGGTATTTGTTAAAGTACTAGAAGTATTGTATGACAAATTACAGGTAAAAATTATAACAGTTTTTTAAATAATATAATACATATTTTTAGTCTTTCATTATTTGGCCAGATCGTGATGAATTACGAATGAACATCCCAAGATGTTTTAAAGAAAACTTCAGTACAGCGACTGTGATTATAGACTGTTTTGAAGTTTTTATAGAAAAGCCAACAAATTTACGAGCAGCAGCTAAAACCTGGTCAAATTACAAGCATCATCATACAATTAAATTTTTAATAGGTATTACCCCCAGGGAGTAATTTGTTACATTTCAAATGCGTATGGAGGACGAGCAAGTGACAAATTTATTACGGAGGACTGTGGTTTTTAAATAATTTGTTACCAAACGATTTAGTTTTAGCAGACAGAGGGTTTTTAATTAAGGATTCTGTTGAATTATATTATGCTAAAGTTGTAACTCCTGCCTTTAAAAAGGCAAAACGCAACTTTCAGCTAAAGAAGTAGAAGATACTCGAAAATTGGCGAATGTACGAATTCACGTGGAGAGAGTAATTGGTACTTTAAAACAAAAATATACCATTTTAAAAGATACGTTGCCTCTTCAATTGGTTACAAAGAAATGTGAAGATGATTTTTCTTTTATCGATAAAGTTGTTGTAGTTTGTTGCGGTTTAATTAACTTAGAGCCACCCATAGTACCACTGCAATAAGCGGTAATAAGTAACTATTGTATTTTAATTTAGTATTATTTATCTTTATTGTTTGTAATATAAACTAATGATTTATAAATAAATATAAATAATAAATTTATGTTAAATATATTTATGTCACTATACAGCAGCATTATCAAGAAACGAAATGTCACAGATATATAGATGTATCAACTTATTGATTTTTGCCCTGTAACATAAGTTAACAGCAAAATACATAATCATGTATCTCCAAATATCTAAATTATTAACGTTCGTGACTAAAGATCATATAAATTTTTACCAATCAAAAATATTAGCTATTTCATGACACTGATGATTCTTATTTTTCTGTATTCTGTGGCGAAATACAAATTGAAAAACTAAAAACTATTATAGCAATTGTAAGATTTATTCATAAATTTAAAATTATAATGCGTTAAGTCACATTCGGATGAAATTTTATACAATACAATAAAGTACAAACAACATTAAACCACAGATGTATTTATCTGTGATTAAACTTAATCCTATAAATTATTAAAACTACGGCTTATTAAAAAAACGTTGAAAGTTAATTAATTTGATACTTTGGAATAAAGCCTATATATTTAATTTCAGCATAAACAAAATTTAAGCTTTAATTTGTGCAGAAACTACAATACCATCCTGTGTTGGGCACTGATGTTAAATTAACACAGCTCATGTGGTACCATTCTATAGAACATTCTATATTGTTACAAGCTATCATTGGTGTGCCATCATTAGGTCCGTTACATATACAATACAGATTGCAATTTTTAACTGCAGACGCATTTATCCCTGCAAAACTACTATTATCTATACTTTGACAAGTTGTAGCTTCATCATGTGCCGCCGAATATTGGTTAAAAGTGCCATCAAGATCTAATGCAGACTTAAAAACACACCAGTCATTTTCAGGTGCAGAATCTTCAAGAGCTTTATTGGTATAAAATTTACCCAAAAGTTCTGGTAAGACTACATTCTTAAAAACTTTTGAGCAATACCACTTTCCCTCTCCCAAAAGTCCTCATTAAATAATATTCTTTCATAACGAAAATTTTGACTGCTCCATACAACAAAATCGCAGTATTTTACACCAGTGACAGCAAAGTGCTTATTATCTAAGTGCAAATTGCCATTAATAGATTTCAAACCTACCCGTTGCAAAATTTTAAATCATCTAAACCAATGTCCTTTGCACAAAAAGGGCATTTAACTTCTATGACTCCTAAACCGCAGCATTCACAAGAAACTAAACCATCAGGGGAAGCTCCAAAGTGTGGGTATTTTGGGTTTAAACATAAACCTACTGCTTCACACCCAAAGTCCTCATGATTCTTCTCCATTTCGCTAGTATAAGTTTGTAATGCTTCCTTTTCATGCTGACAACCATAGATAGTTGCAGTAGTTTTAAAACGGCTTGCTAAGGGATAGCAAATTGACTTCAACAATGAAAGAGATGGTTTATCCAATTTTGTTTTACAAGCTCTTTTAAATTTAGAAGCTGTGATACGACCGGCCCTGTAACGATACCATGCTGATGAGTTTGCCTGCTGATTGGTTTCTTTTTCTATACGGCGACATTCATCAATCGGTACATCTAAATTTAAGCTAGAACCTGTTAAAAACAAATATAAATCACTGATTTTTAAAAATATATAACTTACCAATTCTTTGTAAGTTTTCTAAAGATTCTACTTCATATTCAGGTCGGTAAATATTATTTAATGAATATTTTTCAGTAAGCTGTTGTTGCTCTCTTAATCTTACAGAAAATGGCTTAACAATGGCATGTAATCCAGATTTGCCTAAATCTAATTTTGATAATAATTGACACATTTCAGACCTATTTGATGAGGCTGTTTTATGTCGAACATTTCTTTTATACATTGGCATATCATTAAAAAAATTTCTTTAGGTGTTGTAAATTCTATATTAGCAATTTTATCTGGTTGTGCAATTTTCTTCGGTATTACCCATGTAGATTTTAAATCAGTTACTGACCTTTCAGTATGTTTTCGAACACATCCATCAATGTAAAACATTATAGCACACACATGAGTACAGGTTTCACCCAAACCAGCCACACAATCACAATGAGCACATAATATTTCACCAGTAGGTTCTGCAATTAACCATGACTTTGTACATTTTTATTCAGTTGTTGAGAATGTAGTACCTAAAAGTAATATGTACATTAATTTATTTAGTAATATTTAACAGTAACATTCATACATTGCCTAAGACCACCATTTTATCAGCACATTTTTTCGTATATATATTTTGCACCCATCCACAAGTTGCTTGTTTATAACTTTCTAAACCTTTATAGGCTTTAATTTCATCTTGAGTATAAGCACTTTTATTAAACAGCAGGTAATTTACAATATCGGGGTACAAAATATTGGGATAGTTTTCCACTTTATTACTACACTCACTTAATTTAATTAAATAAGGATCAACATTAATTATGGCTATTTTTTATAATAACGACTAGCGTGTTCGCGGTCTAAAGTCTTATAATAATCACTAAAAGTAAAGTTCTCCATTTATAAGTTCATATTTATGGACAAAACTGACATATAACACTGACTTCTTACTGATTTAGAACTAATTTAGAGGTTATGTTTGTATCTGTTTGTACTCCAAGCGATTTTTGATGACGTCACATGCAGTTACTTTATTCTACTAGATTTAATAAAAAAAAATTACAAAAAATTTATTGCTTAAAAAAATCGGTCTCAAATAAACCAATATTTACATTTAACATGCCCCTAATAGAAAAATTCGTAACTTCAATCGAACCCGTTTATCGTAGCGCCTATAACAAATTCTTACAAAAATAGCAAACCGGTTTATAAAATCGGTTTGTTAAACCGTTTTAAAATTCGGTATGTTGAACCGGTTTAAAAATCGTTTCGTTGAACCGGTTTAAAAATCGGTTTGTTGAACCGGTTTGAAAATCGGGTTGCTCAACCAGCATAAACAATGGGTTTGTTGAATCGGTTTAAAAATCGGTTTCTGGAACCGTTGTACAAAATCGGTTTGAATCAAAATAATCATTGAACCGCTTTAAAAACCGCGGTTTGTTAAACCGTGTTGAAATTATGAAATATGATTGTGTTTGACTTTTTTGTCTTGATTAGAAAAAGTGCGTGCTAACTGTAACATCCCTTTCTTTTTATCCGACTTAATCAACACAATTTGTCTATGATGTTGGTATTAATTGAAATGAAAAACATTTTTTAAAAGAGATAACGTTTCCAACAACAAAATTGTTTTTGAAGAAAAAAGTTTAATGAATACCCATGTAAGGGGTTTTTAATCAAGTTAAAACTGGTTTGTTGAACCGGTCGCGGTTTGTTAAACCGGCTTAAAATCGCGGTTTGTTGAATAGGTTTATCGATAAACCGTCTTTTGTAAAACCGATTAGCCGGTTTTCTTTTTCGACGGTTTCTGCCACCACAATTTTACATTTTTAGAATCTAAGCTTGGCAACAATGTTTTTTTAAAAACTTTTTCCCTTGCTTTTGCATCTTAAATTTTAACCTCAATCTGTGTTTCATCTTCAGCTGTGTCTTACAGTCAGTAGATATGAAAGTTTTAGAATTATATAGTGGTATTGGGGGCATGCATTTGAGTTTAAAAGGTATTGACAAATTATTTTAAATTCTTTTTATTTACTAGATAACCTCGTGTGCTGAGACATTAACTTCTTTAGTTTATAAACTGATTACATTACAAGGTACTTTCTTTTATGCAACTGAACAACTACCCACTTTCTGGGTTTGTCATCGACTTAGTGCAACCGGGAAAAGGGGAGTTAAAGACCTCACTTCTTTTTAAGTGAGTTGTTAAAAAGAAAGTATTCAGAACGTGGTCACTGTTAAGTGAACTGAAACTTAAATTGCACGTAAAAGAACGCAGCTTAAATTTTGTAACGCTATTAATTGATCGATGTATTTTATCCTACTCTCCTTATAAGGGCGTCTTCTCATGAAGCGTTTTTGCAGTGCCGCAACTCCAAAGAAGCGTCAATTTTGGGTTCATACAAATCTACTACGTCAAGCCAAGAAAGGTCTGCATAGTACCTTAGACGATGACTTTTCACATTTAGGGACAAGTTGTATAGATATTTTTGCATGAGGAGAAACACTTTTCGTAAGCTATTTCTAAGAGTTAGCTTAGAAAAGAAGATAAGAGCTGGACATCCATTGCAACAGGGTCTTTCCTTCTTTCTTCGCTGGCGCTTTTGAGAAATATTATTACTGCTGCTTAATAGCACCCCAAGGGTTATGCTGCTAATGTGGGTGCTTTTGGTAGCTAAAGTCTGATACAAGCAGCCACCATGCTTCAGTTAGACACGCAACTCTGCAGCACTGCGAATACGCCTTTTGATAAGAGGCCCTAAATATTGCTTTGTACAGAGTGATCTGCACAGGGATAGGAAAGTGTAGTAATAAGACTTCAGCTGGGTCATGTTAGTTGTATCCAAAACACCATCAAGTTTGTTTAACCTTTGTGTTCAGTGATCTTTAATTAATAACATTGTCGAGACCACTGTATATATTTTGAAAAAATAAAATCACTAAAATATTTTATTTTGTATTTAAGGAAATGATTACTATTGTTTTAAACGTTTTTTCAGTAAACAAATTCTCTTAACATGTTAGCGATACAATGAAAATGGAGAAAATATGTGGTATACACAGGTAGTAGAAAGAGTTTTGTTCGACAACAAAAATTGTATAAATTAATCTTCAAAACGTATGATCTTATGTTCAATTTTAAATGATAATATAAGGTAAAAAATTGTAAAAGTTCAGTAGCTCGAACATTTTGACCAATTCACATTATTTGAGATTTACGTTCTTGTACTATTGTAAGCTCACACTATAGATTATCACTTGTGACGACTACGTATAAAGTGATTCCGATGTGTTGCAGTTGTACAAATCTCTTGCGTAACTACAGCAGGCGGTTTTTAGATCAATTTAATACGTGGTCGTTAACCATTAATATTGAAAGGAGGGACTTTTACCTTGCTTATATCACCTTTTGGCATCACCAACTTGAATCAGATACATGCAGGAATTTAGGTCTTATTTAGATTAGAGCAATAACTATATTCCTAGAACACTTATTAAAGAATACCAAAATCTAAATTGGGAAAAGTATATTTCTTAGTCTGAATAATATGTGAAAGTGATAACCATACTTCTAAAATGTTCATAAAAATAATAATGTCAGAACACTTATGAGTCCAAGTTTTTTTACACATATTGAAAAACAAAAGCGAATCATCTGTCAAACGCATATTTTTAAATGGAATACCCTGTATATTTTTAGATTTTCAAATGCACCATTCCATTTTGAGTTCAACGATATAGCACACTTGATACTTTAACCCAGGCTTTGATTAGTTTTTTACACAATTATATGATGAGTACTAATAATAAATAAAGTCTTGTGTTGAATATTCTTACTTGTTTAATTAATTTTCAAACACATTTGATTGGTTGATAATTGTGTATCAAATATACAGGGTGTTCCATTTAAAAATATACAAGTTATATTAATAAGTTTGACAGATGATTTACTTTTGTTTTTCAATATGTGTAAAAAAAAACTTGGACGTCCAGAGTTATCTTGATATGAAATGTGATCACGTCTCTTGAAACGCATTGACCAAGACTAGGTGTGTTGTATGTCAAAGTAACACAAGATTTAAGTTTTAAAGCGCGAGAAACATTTGCAACGAAATAGTTTTGAATCCTAAAAACTTTAATAGTGTAGTACATGACAAATCTTTTCTACTTTTCAATTTGTTTTATTTTTTTCTTCTACTTTTCCGGTTATCCGACTGTTTCCAAAGCGAAAATTTGAAAACTCCTTTTTTCACTTTTTCCGACGAATTAGGGTTGGTACGTTATAAGGAACAAAACATCTTTCTGTCTGGAGGTTGGGAGCTTTTCTGTCCGTATACAAACACGACATCATGAAAACTTGGCAGGTAGATGTTTTTTATATACCGGAGATTATCTAATAATCTTAATAGCCAAAAGGGCACGTAACTTACAGAACTTTTCGTGATATAGAATATTTTCAGAACTATTACTTATAGGTGATGTAATTTGCATGAAACTAAATCATTTCAATCTGCAGAAAGTAAGTAAAAGCAGTGACTATATCCTAGACTTTCAACCGCTTTAATTGGGGACCAATACCGATAGATGTCGTGGGACCAATAGGAGTCGCATCGCCACTTACAGTGGCGTAACCATAAAGCATTTAATAAACATTGAAATTTATTAAAAAATCATTTCAATTCGTTTATTGGTGTGTTTAATTATTGAAATATATAACAAAGATTCCGTAAACATGCACACGGCATCTATCGGTATTGGTCCCCAATTAAAGCGGTTGTAAGTCTAGGATATATAGTCATTGGTAAAAGCTTTATTTTTAATAAATCTCCTTAATTAATATAGAAAGGATAATGTAAAAATAACGACAAAGGGTTATAATAAAATCAGTTTTGTAAAGACACTCTTCATGGCCCTGCCTTGACATTTTTCAAGTCATATTTAAAACACTTAACAACAAAATGTTTTGTGGTTAAAAATAAACAAAAGTGATAAAATAATTCTATCATATAAGAAACTAAAACCACACAACATTCAATAGGCCTATTAGCTCAGTTGTTAGAGCGTCTTGCTAATAACTCGAATGTCCGATTCCTCCATAAACTAAATAAGTTTTTCATAGGAATTGTGACTAAAAAGTAGTGTTGGTGAAGCACGTGATCGGCCGCCATCTTGCGTACGGACGGACGGACAAACCGAAAATATATAATAGTATATTAACTAGTTTCAGAAGACACATTTTATAAGACGAGTACAGTTTCGAAAACGAGCACGAGTACGAATTGCTAAAATGTCTTCTGAAACCAATTCTTTATACTATTTTTTCTATTTTGGGTTTTTCAGATTGATTTTAAAATAAAATTTCGGTGTTTTTAGGGAATTTTGAAGTAGAATTGTTAGGGTGGCAATATTTTCAATAAATGTTGGTTTACGTGCTAGTTTAGGTTAATTAGTACATTTATAATTTAAAAAAAAATGGGTGGAAATAAAAATAAGTAGATAAATAAATCTACTGAACATTAATTACGAGTTAAATTAACGCACGCCCAATGTAACGACAGCTTTGACGTTTAATATCAAACCAGTGTTACCACCGCTCGGAATAAAAATTGTTCTATTTCTATAAAAGACCTCATTTGGGTTCTTTTATAGCTCTGTAAGCGGCCCAAAATAGAAAAAGATATATTTTTTAATTTTTAAAAGTTGCTAAAGAAGGTACACAACTTTTGTTCCAACAATTTTTTTGATTGGATTTATAATGAAAGCGCAATTACCGAGTAGAGCTGATCTCACGTATCCTTTATTTAACCGTATTTTTGAAAATAACTATACAAATTTTTTTGGAAGTTACATGTCGTTGCAAACTTTCTATACGCTTTTACACGATGTTTTACACCGAAACGCTTGTTTCTCAAATTATTCTCACGAAACTTTAAATTAATCTTAACGTTAGTTGTTTTAAATTTCTAATTAAAAATTTAAATTATTTTTTTAGAAAGTGGTGTAGAGGGCGAAATAAAGGCATCCGTAGACATAAATCAAACAGCGAATAAAGTTTACGCTCACAATTTCACTAATACATTGCTATTAAACCGCAACATACAAAGTCTGTCATCGGAATATATCAATAGTTTAAATATTGATACAATACTTTTATCGCCGCCTTGTCAACCATTTACAAGGAATGGATTAAAGCAAGATGTAAATGATCCTAGAACTTCTTCTTTCTTACATATTATAAATATATTATCCAAATTAAACGTTCAAAACATATTAATGGAGAACGTGAAAGGATTTGAAGCGTCCGAAATGAGAAATGCGTTTGTGAAAATGTTAGAAAAATGTGGATTTACTTATCAAGAGTTCCTCTTGAGTCCATCGCAATTTGGAATTCCGAACACTAGATGTAGATATTACTGCGTGGCGAAAAAATGTCCAACTGCATTTCGATTCGAAACTGGACCTCTGGTAAGTCAAATTTTGTTGTAACATTTCGACACATACAAATACACCGTGTCTCACGTAAGACGGCCATTAGCTTTATGGAGATTAAATCAATTTGATTTTTGCAAATTTGTAGATTTACATAAAAAACTATGTTCTTCTTAATAAAAATATACGTATATAGTGGTCATTGTGCAACTTCCGGTTATACCGAAAGCGTACATTAACTTCGTTATTTTAAACTAAACGCCCTATATTTTATTTGAATATTATACTCGGTATAAAATCCTGTTGGCGATGATACTATATTTGTCTATTCCATGTCTAACCGTTTTTGCGTTATTCAACTTTTTCAAAATTTTTAGTCTCCTGTAGACAATTTCTATCTCAGGTAATATTTTAATCAGACACTTGAAATTTTAAGATGAGGTACCTACTAAAATATTTGTACCTTTAATAGACATGCTCATTTAAATCGTTTGTTTGTACAGGATGTTTCAATATTATTTGAAAAAATGGTACCTATATTTTAAACTTGAAAAACTTATTTATTTTAAATAGATCATTCTGTATATTTTTATGTCGTTTTATTCAGAAAATTATTCTGCATCTATATGTTATAGCATTTTCTATACTAACTCTTGTGAGTTTAGAGCAAATTAAACGTTTACACAATATTATTTTCATTTTATTTATCATGTACACGTTTAATACTTTAATTTCAATTTGTCCTAAACTGACAAGAGATAGCTATAGGGAATGCTAATGCAGAAAGATGCAGAATAATTTTCTAAGTAAAATGACATAAAAATATACAGGTATTCTATTTAAAATAAATAAATAACTTTAAAGGTGCGTATCCATTACGCGCGGCAAACCTTCGAACAGTGATGCAGTGCAGTGAATAATAATGTGATGCAAAAACTGAGATTAGTTGGATTGCTCGCCGCGCGAGGCTTCCGCACTCTTAAGAATTTTCAAGCCTAAATGGCTCGCGCGGCAAATGACTGTCTTGGCCGCGCACGAACATGGCGCGCTCGGCTGCCGCGCCTAATGGATATGCAGCTTAAGAAATTGTCTAAAAGCGATTAAAAATTTAGACAAATTTAATAACGCAAAAACAGTTAGACTTGGTATAGGCAAATATGGTATCATCGTTTACAGAATTTTATGCTGAATATAGACTTTAAATGATATATCGGGTGTTTCGTTTAAAATAACGAAGTGAATGTCCACTTTCGATATAACCGGAAGTTGTACAATGACCATTATATTTATTTTTAAAAGAGCATAGTTTTTTATGTCAATCTACACATTTGCAAACAATCAAATTGATTTAATCTCTATAAAGGTCTAATGGTCGCCTTACATGGGACACGGTTATATGATTTTCTATACAGTTGTTACATTAAGGATCAGTTAAGATTATCCCCTTAAAACCAAAATCTACCTACAAAAATCTTAATATATTATGCAACCTATCTGAAAACGATTTTCACTTTTATGATTTTTTTTGTTTCTGTTGAATTCTGTTCTGACACTCTTCTGAGTGTTTGTAACTTCATTTCTATCTTGGGCGGTTATGTCATGGTAGGACTCGATGAGGAAGATGATGTTGGTAACTTTACCTAAGTGAATCCTGACGTCAGTCTAGTGTCTCTTTCCTGTTTTTTCAGGAATCATGGTGTATTGCCCTTAATCTATGGCTGCATTACTAATCAGAAGAAATCTCTTTAATCGTTTGTTACTATTAGTTCTTAATAAATTTTATTTAGCATTGGTCTTTATTTACCGGGAGTTGTCTCTACAGTTGAATGTCTAATGGGACCTTCATTTGAATTGTCAAGGTTATCCATTTCTGTTTACGGGCGGATTTATAATGTTTTCCTACTAGTTTTAAACCGAAGTAACGGCCATTTGCATAATTAGATTTGTAGGGCAATATACCTATAATATAGGTACTACAAAAGATTTTCGTTTTACTATTTAGAAAAAAATATTTTTTCTTGAATTGTAATTGTTATGATAACTTATTGCAGTTTTGTTGTTTTAGATGGAAACATTTCCCGCTTTAAGTGTACATGTAGCCCAAGAAACGTATACGATTTCTAAAATTTTACAAGACATCGATTTTACTGATTACTACGTACCCGACTCAATATTATTAAAACGGGCAACCACGTTAGATATTTGTTTTAATGATTCGAGAAGATCCTGTTGTTTTACTAAATCTTACGGACGTTATGTGACAGGTACGGGTAGTGTTTATACAGATAAGACGAAAGAAGAACTGGACTGCGTGTACAGTGAACTAAATAAATACACGGATGATTCAGAAAGTTACTTAAACTGTATTAAAAAATTACAGTTGAGGTTTTTACACCCAGGGAGGTGTGTAGGTTGATGTGTTTTCCTGAATATTTTCAGATTCCTAATGACATTACCGATAAACAGATGTATATGTTGTTGGGTAACAGCATTAATATAAAAGTAGTGTCTGAATTAATTAAATTGTTAGGTGAACAATAAAATATTTTTAGTGGATATTTTAGGTTATTTGAGTACAATATGGAGATGATTAGTGTAAGAATTGGAGAGTGAGATACATCTAATCTATTACCCTTTTACAATTCAGTAGCGTAGTTCAGAGAAATGAAAAACAAATAAACAAAAATTATGTGTCGTCCGTCGGAAGCTCAGATAAGAATGATTAGAAATAGCGCGTGGTATTCAGGTAATAAAATAGGTAGACAGGTAAGCACCACAGTACTTTACTAACGCTAGGAGAGATTGGTCGGGCATTAAAGACAGAAAACATACCTTAATTAATAGGTTTTGTAATAGTTATTTACATAACCAGCACTGAAAGTGAATTATATAGTGCGAAGGAAAAATTCACGAGCACAGATAGACACTTTCCGTGGAGTCGTGTACACTATTTTTCCCACGATCATAACTTTAATAAAGCGAAAGACTTAATTTAGAGTAAAAATTACATTGTTGATAAAATTAATTGTTATAGTATATTTCTTAGCGACCATGTTATAACTTGTCATTTTATAACAAAGTAGAGTTATGTATAATAGCCTTTACTATTTTATGTATTCAGCAATAGATAAATAGTAGACAGATTTATCTAGTGCTGATGCACATCCTATAGAATAATAGTTACTGTATTTTTAATTGTAATATTCATTCATATGAATTATCTTAGTTTTAGTTTATATTTGTCTTCTGTAGAAGCAACACTAATTGAACTCCGTCAAATGTAATATTGTTTAATAAATTACAACTTTTAAAAACGACTTTTGACGTTAAAATAACAAAATTGGCGCAGTCGGTAGGATTGTGAAGAATTAGGCCTTCGAAAATCAAGTACCCTAATTTTCGTGTGTTTCAACACTTTGTCGCAAAGAAGACCTACATCCTAAACCCATCGTTTCCAAACGGACAAACATCGCCGAAGTAGAAGTGTTGGTAGCAGGAACGACCAAGCTGAAGAAGGCATCCAACCCCAGTCGAGCCGTCGTAGGGACAAGCATCGCCCGTAGAAAGCTTGCTGGAAGCGGACTTCAAACCTGATCATCGGGATCAAGTGATCGAGCACAGATTAACCCCTTATTGGAAGATATGAAATTAATGTAAGTCGTCAAATTCGCATTTTATTTTTGTTACTGCATATTACTGCAAGTGAAAATAATAATTAAATTAAAAACGCACCTACTAATATAATTATATGATTTAATTTTAAGTTCAGGTAGTTACAGACGAGTGACTGATTGGTGCAAACCTTATGTTTGCTTAATTTCCATTCTGAGTCTGTATCTATGCGTAGGAACCGTGGATAGGTTTTATGCCCCTTACTAACATAAAAATAAATAAACTTTGAAAGTGGCAAATAACATTAATTCTAATAAATGCCATATAGTGACAGTGACGACGAATTACTAATTAATAATTCAAATAATATTATAAGACAAGTTAATCTTACACCATCGCGTTTAAATTTTACGTTGGAAAATCAAAATCAAGCTCAAAATGTAAACGGTTACCCACAAGGTTTCCATATGAGTATCTTAAATGAGATACCAATTTTGATGGTAAACCTTCTGAATTAAGTGAATACATACGTTCTGTTGAAGACATTTTATCGCAATTTTGGCAAACTCAAACTCCAAATGCATATATTAATAAATTACTTTTATCCGCTGCTCGCAATCGTTTAAAAGGCGCAGCACTTGAAATTGTTACCGGTCATGTTTACGATTCATGGACCGCATTAAAAGAAGTTTTAATAAATAATTTTGGTGATCAAAGATCAGAATTAAATATTCAAATTGATATGACTAGATTAAGGCAACATCCAAAAGAAAGTCCCATTGATTTTTTAACAAAGTTCGTTCTTTACTTGCAACTTTAAATTAAAAAATCGCGTTAGGTAGTGAAGTTAGAGATGTAAAAGATTACAAAATAAATACAGCAAAACAATTAGGCTTAAAAGTTTTTATAAGTGGATTGTTGGAACCATTAGGTAGTTTTATAAGAAGTCGTTCTCCAAATTCGCTAGAACAGGCACTCACTTTTGTTAAAGATGAATTAGATATCAGATATTTTCAAAATACTAGCAAAAGTAATTTTCATGATTATTCTCAAGTTTCCTCACAAAATCACACTTTAAACCAAATCCCCAATTTAGTAATAATTACAAAAAATTACAGTCAAAGTAATGATTTTTCAAATTACCTAGACAAAATCAATTTATAAATTTTCTAAACCGGCATATGAAAACTTTAATTTTAATCGACCACAACAGTCGCGCTCATTTAACTTGCAAAGACAGTCAACAGATGTTTTTAGACAGAAAATAATAAACAGGTAAATCAATCAAATTATTATAATAAAAAAAGAAGTGCTAAATCATTGCGGGTACTAAAACCAAATACTAATATCCTTGTACAATTGAAACCTAAGTCAATTTGGCAACCAGGTAGAATTCTAAAAACTAGGTGAACGAAGGTATAAAATTCTAGTAGATGACAAAGGAACCTATGTTAGAAATAGAAAATATTTGAAACCTTCTTTGATAAAACGTGAGTGCAATGAGCCAATTAAGAAAAGAGTAACTTGGGCTCCTTGGACGGTTTCATCAGAGATGGAGGAAAATAAACTAGATTATAATAATAAAATTAACCTTAACTTTAATAAATTAGAATTAAGCCGACTCCGTGGTATAGGCGACTCCGAGTTTGACAATAACGGGACTAGTGAGTCTTCAATACCTCGACGAGAAATAAACGATGATTCTCTACATGTTAAGGAGAATGTTTCGTTAAACTCAACTTTGGATAATTATAAAACTCGTAGTGGTAGATGGGTAAAACCACCTAAATGGACTACTGAGTACTCTCAATAACTACTTAAATGTAAATCCCAAGTTGAAGTCAAATTAGATTTTAAGTGACTATAGAATAGTATTCGGAAATTGTTAATTTGTTAAAAGCGGTAAGATGTAGAGTAAAGTAGTAACATTGGCAACAATGTTACTAGTGTGACAACTGCGGACTTAGGGGATAAAAGCAACCACGAGAGATAAGACCACGACGCTGTAAACGTGTATTCATTAACATGGATTATTGTATTCGATATTAATTAATATACTAAATGACGAGTGTATAAATAAAACCAAATCCTAATACTACATGTTTTATATTCTTTATTTATTTCTTATTTACGTTAATTTTAAGTTACAATACTAAGAGTACAGACGTGCTCCCTCTCGAGCGTGCGTAATGCAACCATCTATTTTTGGTCGCATTCAACCTCTACAACATCTCCCCTTTTTTTAATTTGAATACAAAAAAGTACACACTAAACATAACTACTTATTATGTAACTGCAACAGTTATAAATCAAGCCGGACAGGTGCTTTTATAATACGACCCGTACGCCTTGGTATCTGTATTTGATTTGTTTGATTTAGAACGCTTTCATTTGATGCTGTTTCAGTTACACTACTACTACTAACATTATTTCTTATCTTAACATAATCTGAAGGCAACTCATAATTTATATTTTCTGAACTAAATCCATTATTCTTATCTCTAGCACCTTTTGCAATTTTAGTGATATGTTTTCTGTTTCTGATTACAATTCTATCACTCTCTAATTTAACATTATAAGATCTTGGATGACCTTTCCTTACACCTACTATATTTCCCTTCAACCATTTCTCATGTCCTAACTTAAAGTTTGTAACATTTACATTATCTCCCACTTTTAGCTTACAAAGTTCCCTTACATTCCTATTATAATTTTGTTCAGCTTTCATTTGTTTACATTTCAGTATTTTTCTCATCTCATTATAATTATTTATTTTAGGTTTTAATAAATTTTGTTTTATAGGTAATAATGTTCTTAGTCTTCTATTATAAAGAAGTTGAGCAGGGCTAGGTAAGTTATTAGAAAGTGGAGTATTCATTAACTCTAGAATTGCTATACGGTAGTCAGTTCCTCCAGCTTCAGATTTCAAGATAGTTTTTTAACTGTATTTATTGTTTTTCGACTTGTCCATTTGACTGTGGATAATGTGCACTTGTTATTTTATGAACTATATCAAATTTTGTCATAAATTGTTTGAAGTCAATTGAATTGAATGGAGGTCCTCCATCGGTTACTATTTTACATGGTATTCCATGTCTACAAAAATTTCTTTTAAATATAACGATACTGTTTGAAAGTTCGTTGAGTTTATCTCTTTTAATTCTACAAATTTAGTTAGGTAATCTATTGCTACTATGTACATTGACTTTTTGTTTCGAAAATGTCAATCCCTAATTTTCCACACCATTTTTGGAATTTCATGCGAGATCATTGGTTCTTTTTATTATTATTACGATATTTTAAACAATGTTCGCAAGTTTCGACTAAATTATCAATGTCATTGTTCATTCCTGGCCAATACATTATTTCTCTACCACGTAATTTGGTTTTGTCCCTACCTAAATGTGAACTATGTAGTATTTTCAACATTTCTTTCCTAAGCGTTGGTGGAATTAAAATTCTATAATGCCTTCATTAACCGATAAATCCTCTTTGATGTTATAATATAACTTTAAATGATCTTTTAATTTATTTTTCTCATTTGGAAACCCAGTTTTAATTAATTCAAGTAATTCCCTTAGATATTCGTCATCTTTAGTTTCAGTTTGGATTGATCTAAGTTTATCATTAGAAAATGACAATGTATCCATAACCATACAAAATTGATGTTCTACTTGCTCACATATATTTTCAAAAGGTTTGTCTATATCATTTATAAAAGCCCTTGACAAAGCGTCTGCTACTATTAAATCTTTCCCTTTTTTATAAACTAAATTAAAACTGTATGGTTGTAACAACAAAAGCATTCGTTGTAATCTAGCTGAAGCATTTACTAGTGGTTTCTTTACAATACTTACAAGTGGTTTATGATCTGTCTCAATTGTTATATCATTTCTACCATAAATAAACTGTCAAAATTTTGTACAAGTAAAAGTTATACTCAACATCTCTTTCTCGTTTTTGGAACGAATAATAAGTTTACTTATAAGGATGTCATCCATAGATGGGAAAACATAGAACAAAATTTACAAAATCGTGTAATCACTGTTTTAGGATCCTCTAGTGACGGTGATACACGCTTATTAAAAGCAATGCGCCAGAAAGCCGTTATTCCTAATGATTTCAAAGACATAAACTAATCCGATTGGAAATGGTACCGAACAGGGTATAGGAGTTCTGATTTTGCTTCTTACGTACAAGATACAGTTCACATTGCCACGAAACTTCGTACTAGATTTTTAAATCCTAAAGCTGAGATAGTGTTACAAAATTTTATTGTATCTGTGGACTATTTTTTTAAAGACAAACACTTGCTCACTCTGACAGACCTCAAATTAGAAGATAAAATGAACTACAGAGCAGCACAGAAAATTTGCACAGAACAAATTATAATTGTGCTAGAAAAAGTTCCTGGTAGTGAAGGTACCCGTACTTATTTAAAAATGATGAATTTGGCTACGACATCACTTTTAGATGGAGAACTAGATATCGTAACTAGATTGTATAATATATGGTTTTGTGTATTCTTTCTTAGAATTTGGCGATATTGGATTTTACAAAATAATGACTACACTGTGGGCAAACATTTTATTACATCAAACTGTTATATATGCCTGGAACTAAACGCACACGCCTTAGTTAACATTATTATAAAATTTCGGGAGTCTCGTTTGTTGAGTAATATGTTTCTTCCATGGCATTTTAGTAGCCAGACATTGTACAAATTTAGGAATGCCCGTTGAAAAGATAGTTGGAATAAGGTCTCTAAGCCTGCAGTTGTTGTTGATTGGGATAGTGTGGAACAAGCATCCGAAGAAGAAGTGGCATCCGTCGAAGAGGAGACCGAAGATGATCATGAATTCATCAATAAAATGTTAAAAGCTTTACCCGAAGAAAAGTCGTCTAAGGAAAATGATTTAGAGGATCCGAGTAGTGATATATACAACGATATGTGCAATATTGCTGGTATATCCACAGAGTTAGGTTTGAAGGATTTCAGTAAGGTTGAACAAGGACATGCAATATGAAAAAGGTGCCTTTATAAAAGTAAATCTAGGCGACAAATCAACTGTGATAAAGAAATCTTCCTTATGTTTGTTGTTGGAACAAACCCCACAAAGAGTTAGAACTGATCGTTTGCAACGATTTATACTGAATCAGCGATCTAACTCCAGCAACTTAATAAAGAAGGGCAAACATGCCAAAGAAAAAAATCCTAAGAGAAGAGACAATAAGCCAAATGCTAAGCGGAGACGACTTTCAGAAAGTGAATCTACGTCATCATCAGAAAACGAATTGAGTGATGGTGTTTCCCTGAAGACGCCATATGCAGAGAACAGTGTAATAACTTGCAATAATTTTTACGCTGTTTTTTACGAAGAAAACTGGTTTATTGGTTGTGTGCTCAAAAAATTAAGCAATGATAAATTTAAAATCAATTTTTTAAAGCAGTCTCAAAAATCCAAAAGACATTTTATTTGGCCTAAATTAAAAGATAAAGCCAATGTATCAAAAAACTTTGTTTTTTATGGTTCATTAGTTTTTGAATCAGAAAAAGAACCATTGGAATTAACAGATGCACAATTTAGAGAAATCACTATCGCCTTTAAGAAAATGTTCTAAAATACATATACCTACATCATTGAGTACTAATAATTAATGCCTTTACTCGTATCTTTACATACTCGTACTTTATCTTTGTTGTGTTTTTTTTATTTGAATATTTGTATTATTTAAATATTAAAATTTTCATTTATATTTTCCCCATTATGTTAACAGTATTGTTGTATACTTATCAATCGTATAAAATTTTTATACCAAAAATGTTGTTACTTGTATTTTGTAGGTAGCTATATACTCGTAATTAACCAGAGGAAGTATCCACTCCAGAAGTAACGATTTTTTATGGTTCTCTATGATTTTATCATTAAATCTTTTAAGGGTCAATAAATTAAAAATTACTAGAATCTTTTCGGCATTAATCGTTCTACAAATCATACAAAATAAGAAAGATAAGCAATTTTAACCAATTTTTTATTAAATAACTGTAAAATTTACATTTAAGCAGTATATTTTAGCATGGGATTATTTGGACGTAATATGGATTATGTGGAGGTATTAAGGATTATTTGGGAGTATTTGATTTATATGGAATTATTTAGGATTATTATGAGATGTTTAGGATTATCTGGAATTATTTAGGAATATTTACTTGCAGAAAAAAAGGTGTTGGGGACATATAACAGAAACAAATGGTGGTCTTAATCTTTAATTACGCAATTATAACAATTTCGACAGTTTTCAAAAGATTCGATGCAGTGTTTGGCTTGTTTATCTCGGTTACATCCATTAAAGCCCGCCAGCGAGGCTTTTTGCACTCGGAAGTTGATTACAGATGAATTAGTTGGTCCGGTAGCAATTCTTTCTACACGTGTGTTTGTCAACCAAATTTCTTGTAATTTAGTATATTTTCTCGTTACAATCTGGAAGGAAGTTGAGCATTAAATATTTTTTTGTTGACTGTTTATTAATGTAATTTTTTGACGTTTTTATGGTGTTTTGATATAGATATGCATAGAAAGAAAGGAACGTCATACCAATGGCCAACATTATAGGTTTTAATGCATAATAATTATTTTTTGATACTCATAACAAAATTTCTAATTCCTCACACAATAAAAAACAACAACTTACCAACTGTTTTTTCTATAATTATAAATTTCTCGTCAACTTGTTTTGTCCTGTCACCTACCTTAACAATTCGAAATACAAAACAAAATGACCTACTTCAAAAAGAATTAAACGCATGAAGAAATTTTGTGTAAAATTACTGTTCCCGTCAGCTGATTTTCTGCGCATGTATTTGTAGTATAAAAATTAATTTTAATTTATAATAAAAATATGCTATTTGAAATTGTATTATTATGATAATAGATGAAAGATAAAGGTTCAGAATTAGTGAATATGACAACGATATTTCTCTTATTTATGCGTGCATATTGGAAAACCAACCACCTTTTATTGATCTATTTTAATATAACCCTTAAATCCTTGTACTTAAGGTGCAATTTTTCGTCTACAATTTTGCAAAGTACCGAATTTTGAATTGCGCGGTTGGTTTGTGGCGTCACTACTAAACGGGTCCATTGGGATGGTTAAAACCAAATCCAAATTTACTAAAAACTTGTTTGCAATAAGGTTGTTGACATTCAACAACGCAGTTTTTAGTTCTAAATTTCTTACGGTTGGGCCTTCTACAGGAGTCAGTGATTGTTGTAAAAATACACAAGTGGACTGTAAACAGTTTAATTATGAATACAACGTCTAAATTACGAATGGATTCTTATCAAAAACAAACACACAAACATAATGTACAACAAACATAACGCGTTGCTATTACTTTCTAACAGTGATCATCTTGATAAGGACTGACCTCAGCCAGTCGAAACGTTGATGTGAATAAAAGGACTGTGTTTTTGCTGACTCCTAAATTATATAAATTAAGGAGTTTTACTATCACTTAATATTTTTTAAATGATGGTGACAGGGCCCAATTTGGTGATCAAAGGATGGCTTTGTATGGCCCAGTTGTGACGGCTTAAATCTAGTTGAATCTCTGTGCGTAAAAACAATAGTGTTGTTTGTTCCCCATTTTCAAAACTTTGTCAGTTACCAACAAACGTGTAACGCGAGTGTTTAACTGTATATATTATTTAGTTTTTCAAGTTTTATTGTTTTGTAGATTTTGAATGATATGTTTTTATTTTATTTTTGAACAATTTTGTTACATTCTTTGTTTAAAGTTTTTTTAATACCTTCACCGTCAGGGTCATCTTTTGGAATACGGTTTAACTGTAGAATGCGGCCTATTGAATTTATATTTAGCGTATTTTGCGCGGCACTACTACAAGATCATTCAAAGAATGTATTAGGACGAACAAGTTATTATGGTAGGCAGCCATTATGCTAGGTTTTTATTTGCCTGTTTACTTTATAATCTTGTATTTTTCAATAAACGCTATCTCTATGGATAACCAGCAGTGCTTAATTATTTCCGAACGCCGAATACAGTCCACAATTTGGTTCGGCGATTACCACCATTTTATTCCAAAAGAAAACACGCCGATATATTTTTACGGTGTTCTCTGGTACAAAGTATGGCGTCAAGTTACAACGTAAGCCTACAATGGTTTGTATTAGCCATACGAAATAAATAAATAAACGCAAATAGGAGGGGACGTTGTTTTCAGAAACCATTCATACTTTTTTCATTCTTTTGCATATTAATTCGTCAGTTGCAAACAAATGTATAAAGCAATTATTTCGGCTATAAGTTGAATTCAATTAAGTGTTGCATAAACTACCTACATATAATAAATTTTAATTGCATTGTAATGATTTTCATATACAGGGTGGAGCACAACCAACGAATTATTCTATAGCATTAAAACGACAATTAATGTTAGAAATTTTAAGGCATACATATGTCAAGATTATTTGAAACCACATTTTAAAAATATTTTGGATTGTACAGGGTGCTCTAAAAACACGTACCATATCAAAGTTGGGTTATTTTAAATGGATCACTCTGTATTTTTTCACTTTTTGAATTTTACGATAAAAAATAATGTATGTTCTTTTACATGTCCCTATACCTACTTACTTCAGTTTCTGAAATAAATCGATTTTACCTGATTTGCAGACCCTCCAAAAAATTGCAATAACTTCCAGATAAATAAGAACAAGCAACTTTGGTTTACACGACCTTACTAAGAGCCTTCAACATCTGTTTTGCAATATTTACTATTATGTTATAATGTACAGGGTGTTTTTAATAGCACCGCATAACACTAACGACTTAAAACTTAAATAACTTGCTTAACTTAAATGAAACACCCTACATTTCTGTAGTCTGTTAGAATCAGGAACTAGTTACCTTTTAATCGGTATTGGGGTTACCAACCCCTAACTCTGATAGTTTTCGAGATATTATAAAATTTGATGGTTTAACAATTTACGATGTAGGTACTAGAGTCTAAGTTACCTGTGAAATATCCGCAATATGGAAATTATCTTGAACTTTCAGTTTTAAATATTTACCTTAAAAATATTTATTTTTTTTAGAAAAAATAAACAGAAATGTGCTTATGACTAGTATCCCGGGCTCTAAGAGTCAGTCGAATTACGCATACCGGTTACAATTTACTGATGTTTAACAACAGCAACCGTTATTTGGTACATCAAAAATCAATCATACTGTAAACATCGACAAACTTTAACCTGTTAACTGAGAATGTAATACAAATCGCTCTAATTACTGGTACGATAATTGCGAAAACCATTATTTTTTGAATTTTTTTAACAAAGTTACCAATGTTTACACTGTCATCGATTTTTGCTGAAACTAATAACGGTTGCTGTTGTTTGTGACAGGTGGGCGTGATTCGACTGACTCTTAGAACCCGGCATAAGTCATGAGCACATTTCTGTTATTTTGTTCTGAAAAAAATTTTTTTAAGGTTAATATTTAAAGTTGGATTGGCCTAAACTTTAAAAATGTTTGCTAGATAATGTTCATTTTACTGATCAAGTAACTTAAATTCCAGTAAATTGCAAATTGTTAAACTAGCAAATTATAAAATATCTCGAAAACTATCAGAGTTAAGGGTTGGTAACCCTAATACCGATTAAAAGGTAACTAGTTTCTGATTCTAACAGACTACAGAAATGTAGGGTGTTCTATTTAAGTTAAGCAAGTTATTTAAGTTTTAAGTCGTTAATGTTATGCGGTAGTATTAAAAACACCCTGTACATCATAGCATAATAGTAACCCAGGCAACCAACTCACGTTTAAATGTGGTTATAAAAACGTCAATTTTGTCCCAAATGCCGTCAGTCAATGACGTACTAATGCCTATGATAATCACGTGAATAAGTCCCACCACAATGACGTGATTTTTTGACTAGAATTGAACGTCACAAATGACGTGATAAAAACATAAAAAATGTGATCTGTGACATACATGACTAAAATTAAACGTCGTAAATAACGTGATATAAACATCACTAAAATGTGATTTTTATGTCGTATATATATATATATATATATGACAATTATGATTCATAACAAAGGATACTTTAGCAAAAACTTTAATAAAACAAAAATAAAAGTTACATTTATAAAAAGTACACTTCACATTATGTACATAGATAAATAAACCTAATTTGAACAGAATTCATTTGTCAGTGTGAATAAGGGGAAACGAAACGAACCTATCGTCATCATAAGGAAAAATTATGCATTTGGCCAAAATGTTCTTAACATTCCATTTTTTCAAACACGAGAGATTTTTAATACGTAGATATTAAAATTTGCTGATTCTACAGGATAAGTATATAAAGAATCATATTCACAAAATTTCTTGCCAATCAAAATTTTTTCATTTTGATGATCTAATATGATATTATAAATTCTTATAACTGAATTGTCTATCAGGCAATAACAATTTGATTTTGAGTACGAATGAACAGTCAACATAAAATTAGAAAAACAAATTTTTCTGTACTGCTTAAAAGGTCCATTCAAATCTAATACTGGTCCATGATTATGTTCATAAAGTAATTCATTTGAATCGAAAGCTACATAAGATTCTGTTGTTAAGTTGTTCAGTTCGGTCAACCGATTATATATTTGAGTTAAAGGTTTATGTGGATCTTTTATGTACCTCTTAATTTCTCCTAAATAGTTTTCAAATGGAAAACACGAGAACTTATCTAATGGTCCGTATAGTTCAACATCACGACTTAGATGACTTAAAGTATGAATATTGTATACATAAAATTCCAATCCATATATTTCCTTACAATGTTCTGTAAATGTATTTAGTAACTCGGTCGCTGAATCAACACCAAAGCGATCGATTAGTTTGGGTGACAAAAGAATTAAAATACCACAGTGCAGCAACAGAAAATGGTTATATACTGCTACATTCAGAATATTTTTCAAAACGAGTGGACCTATGTAAATTAAAAATGACCGAAATTCGGTTGCCTTCCATCGTGCTAATTCAGAAATACCCCTTGGTTTTCTATTAATTTCAGTAGGGATGTGGTCTTGTAAAGATAATATATGTTGAGACATATTTGAAACTAACCGAGCTTGTAATCTGACATTTAAATTACCACCAACCCATGTATTTAAAAGCTTTCTCATCACCCCAAGACATACACAGTGCATGTAATCGATTGGAAAGATGGTGACCATGTTTATGTTTAAATTTGTAAGTGGAGAAATACCATTATGATGAGACTCATCAGATTGTAATAGAAACGATTCATTGGTTCTATTTCTAGCCAGTGGATTATAATTTAAAATAACTCTACCATTAATATACTGTCCATATTCTTCACATTTGTCGCATGATGAATATCCCCGTGTGATTTTATACACTTGAGATAAGCTTTGGCGGGAGCATCGCATATGAAACTGTGGATTTGAATTGTATAATTAATACTATTATGATCAATGCCTGCCTCTAATAGATATTTTAGATCAGTTATTAAGTCGTCTAAGAAAGATTCTATAGGATCTGGTTTTGAGTTGCCGCAAAAATTCCTACTGGAAAAGGTTTGAAATCTCCATTTTTAATAAGACATAAGATAGGCCAAAATTGTACATTAGCACTATGAAATAGCGGAAGACCGTCAATGTTAAAACTTAACAATAAAGGGTTAGAAATTTCAGTAGTTGAGATTAAAATGTTTTTTAAAGAATCTTCCAATTTAAAATGAACATATTCCCCATTATTGTTTAATTTTTTGTGCAAATTTTTCTTGGAGTGTTTAATAAGGTTCTGCAATCCAAAGGCAATGAAGGGTGATAATCATGTAAAACATGTAATATATTTGTAACAGTTGAGTGCGGAACCTTATCTTTTATAGCCCAATGTTTTATGCGGTCGTGTAAACTAATGTCATATGTCCTATTAATGGTAGTGTGTTCTCGTATTTTAGATTCATCTTCGTCGATTTTCAGAAAACCATTGAGTGATTGAGTTTGTATTTCACTATGATTAATTTGATGAAAATCATCAATTGATTTATCTATAACGGTTTCAGAATAATTCAAACAATTTTGAGTAGAAACATTATTCTCTAAATTAATTTTGATGATTTCATCTTGTATCAATTTGGAAACTCTCCTGTTAAACTGTCGTTTCCCCACCACTGACTTTAATTTAGATTTTTTAAACATGTTCAACTTAGGTTGTATAACATACTAAATCTATATAATACACTACAAATAATAAAATAATAATTACTCACTTACGAAATACGTACGCTTAAAGCTATTTATTATTTGAAATGTCAATGTTATTATTTCGTTTGATTTTTAATTGGAATAGTTTAATCCGTTGAGGAGCGTGCTTCAACCACACCTTTATTGCATTTTCAATTGCTAATGTGGTAGCATCCGGTATTAGTTTCTTCACAGTGTCTGAAAATTAAAAGTATAAATGTTATGCTGGTAGAACAGAGAGATTGATCAAAAATTTGTTTTTCAAACGTATTTATACATTATCAACTGAGTTTCTGCATGAATAATAATCGTTTTAAGTTTTAGTGTTTGTGGTAGCACTCTAAGAATTGTGTCTGTTAAATTTTATATACACGTAGAAAATTGGGAGGTATTAGTAATATAAGCATATTAAATATTTAGTACTTACCTACAACAAGTGCACATATTTGGAGTTCTTTAAATGGCCTTTTATTTTTTCCACCACAAAATTAAATACGGCAGCTAAATAATCCGCAAACAGTTCTTTCAGAATTCTGTTTGTTTTGCCCACCAGACAATTTCCACCTAAAGATGATAAGTACAAACCCTAAAAAGAGTAAAAACAATAAATGAACAAAAACGAGAGCAGTACTTACCAGTTGGGTAAAATTATCCTTATTTAACAGTTTGACTTCTGCGTTATCCAAGTCTTCTAATGTTTTCAAAGGTAGTGAAATGTTTAATGACAACTCACGCAATGTACTTTGAAAACCGTTTTGATTGTTTTGTCTTATGAGTGTCAAAATTTGTGCATTTTGTTCTTCTATCCTAATAATCCTGGGTAACAATTGATTTACAAGAAAATGGTAACCTATATTAAAAAATATTTCAAAATGTACCAAGTTCAATTTTGATGCATACTTTTATCATTAGATATTATGTTAGTTGTTTCTTCGTTAACATTTGAAGTCTGAATCGTAGATCTCATAGGAGATGAATCACTTTGAATCTGGTGAAGTAACGATGGTCCTGTATCAAAATTTGTGTTGGCATTTTAAGAACATAATTAAACCCATTTAGTACCAATTACTAAACTTATCCTTATAAATAACTGATACTCTTAAAAGTTAATTAAATTACTCACCTGAAAATGTTGGGCGTGATTTAGTATGCACGTTATTATTAAATTTTAGTAGTTTCACAGGTGGAGGTTTACGAATGTTAGTGTGATCATCCTCATCATCACTAGAATATATTCTTTAGGTGGTAGTCTTCTCCTTTTGATACTCCTATCATCATAATCTGTGTCTTCTAAATTTGAAGTCTCTTCAGCTTGAGCTGTTTTCTTAAGAGCTTTCTCTAAGTCATCTGAAAAGAATCAGGAATCAAGAATGGCCGGTTCCACCAACGTAACTTAAACTTAAGCAATGCTTTAAAACAATCGTTGCTATGGTTTTAACAATGGTGTCTATGTTTTAAAGCATTACTTAAGCTTAAGTTCGGCTGGTGAAACCGCCATAAGATTTTTATTTGCGAGAGAAATAATGTATGTACATGTGTTAAATTTGTCAAAGTAAATAACAAGTAGATTAATGCATAAATTAAGGTTTATATATTCTAATAATAGCACTCGGTTCAAAGTATCTAAAAAATAAAATAGTTATTACTTGGTCGTTACTCTAAATAAGTGCCTGACCCCCTACCATGCAATACCGATAAATGAGAAGAACAATATAAAATATACAAATACATACCTGATTCATACAAAATCCTTTCTATTGGATAGCATGTCCATCCAGCATTATTAACAACCTGCTTCTTAAGAAGTTTAATGTAAACGTTGTTTTCACATGAAGGAGGCCAATGACAATGCGTTTTGTTCGGTGTTAACCAACGGTCAAACACAACACCAACTTCCGAACTATCAAATTCTACCACCTTGTATGCCATAATAATACAATAATTACAAATGTGAGAACGTGCGAAGGAACGTACATGAACTAAACCGTAGAAATATGATGAATTACTTGAAATCAACAACCACGCCAAAAGCAAGGTTAAGATGGCCTAGCGCGGTTTTCTAGATATTCAAGGTTGCCAAGTAAATTGTTATAAACGATAAACGAAATACAAACATTAACAAAATTGTTAGTTAGTAGTAGCCTTGTGTGTTAGTAGTGTATACAAGAAACCAAAATCATTAAATCACTTAAAAATACTACTCGAGAAACTATAAAATTATTTACACGAACAACATGGCAACAGTGTATGGCACAACCCCACTCGGTGCCCGCTAAAATTTAAAACAATAACTACTTCAAAATTTGAATAAAAAACTTTCCATCAAAGTAGATAACTAAAAATTTCAATAAAATAAATATATAATACATTTGTACTATTCACATTTAGGCATTATTAGAAACAGTTTTTAGTAGATATATTATTTGGTTTTCATGTGAGTATGTAAATTTTAACATACGTCATATTGAGTATGTGTTCAACGTATTATATCCTTCTTTTTCATATTTTTTTAACTTGGGTAAAATTTGGTGAGTGGTAACGAAACTTTAACGTTTACTGAGTGACGTATAAAAAACGTAACTAAATTGACGTTAAATCTAGGTTAATTTTTTGACATTTTTATGTCCATGACTAGATTGTGACCAAATTTAAACGTCTATAGAACGTCATGCGTCATATTTTGGTTGCCTGGGAAATATTGCAAAAGAGATGTTGAAGGCTCTTAGTAAGGTAGTGTAAGCTAAAGTTGTTTGTTCTTATTTATAATGAAGTTATTGCATTTTTTTGGAGGGTCTGCAAATCAGGTAAAATCGATTTATCTCAGAAACGGAAGTAAGTAGGTATAGGGACATGTTAAAGAACATACATTATTTTTTATTGTGCAATCCAAAAAAAATACGTGTTTCTAGAGCACCCTGTACAATTCAAAATATTTTGAAAATGTGGTTTTGAATAATCTTGACATATGTATGCTTTAAAATTTCGAACATTATTTATCGTTTTAGTGCTATAGAATAATTCGTCGGTAGTGCCCCACCCTGTATATGTGGCTAATTATTCAAATGAAACTGTTTAAAATAACGCCATTATATTAATTATTAATTACAATACCATACAAAATCATTTGCAATGTTACGTTACGTCTTTTCCTAATCCTCCCTATTAACATAATCAATGCTTACATTAAACGAATTTAATGTAGATACATATTTTATTGTGGAAACTATTATTTATCTTTGATTCACTCGGTATCTGTTTTCTACATTTATTTATATGCATAGTATTCAATTTTCTCTTACAACGCCTGGGAGTCCCTGTCGTAAACCCCTCAAAACCATCTTTGACCGTTAAAATTGAACGTTATGCACCGTTTGTGTAATTATTTTCATTAAAAAGGCCCCAAAGTCATTTTTGGTAAGCATATTTCTGTTAATATTTCGTTATGTAATGGTGTTTATTTTACCTGCGTATTAAACGCATCATAACCCGTTTCATTGTTACCAATGTACAATCGCCGTTGCTGTATTTTCTCTCTACGCATCTCTTATACAAGTTTTTGAGGATATTAAATAAATAATTAATTAAGGAACCATTTATCTATCTTTTGTTGGAATCCAAAATAACGTTATCAGCAATATCGAAAGAAGGGCAACGACCGGACTCTCCTGCCTGCACATATATTGCTTAAGTATCAAAATCCTTTCATATTTCTTACGTTTTAAAAATTAAATTCTTAATCTAAATTGATTTATATTTTTAAATAACGTGAATACACAACCTTTTATTTATTATCTTTAAAAATTAAAATGAAATTTAATGTACCTTCTTGTAATAAATACGGTTTCGGATTTAAATCAATTAATGTTATAATAATTAGTTTTTTTACTAAGTCACGTGTTTACCTTATAAAATTTTATTTACAATTCAATTATATCAACTCTTTACTTTTTATTTATGTAATAAATGTTGACCCTAATTATTTGTTGTTTTGAAATTATCTCTTTATTGTTGACTTTTTTACATTCTAACCAAAAATTAAAATGTAATGGTATCCCTTTAACAACATCTATGCGAGATGAGTGTCGACAAATTATAAGGTAAGAATTTGTCCGATTATTTTACATTTTATGTCGGTAAGTCTCATTATATACAAAATTTGGAGACCCTTATCTCCAGAAGTGAACTCGTTCTAAGCATTTCGCCGACAAATGTACGTACTAGCAAAGCCAGCATGATACGCATGAACAATAATTGGTCTCAGCACTTACATTAACATTCATCAGTTGACTAATCAATATGAATGCAGAGTACATGGAATTCGTAAAATGAATCGAGAGTAGGTGTGCGCTCGTACAAGTCATAACATATTAATAAGAGATAAATACGTTTTAGAACTTGATAGTGAAATAGTGGGTTACCATCAATGCAATAGTAAATATAATTCCATCGCTCAACAAACGACACCACTATGACGAAACGCTACAACTGCTGCAACATCCACACTATTCGCAGTAACATACAATCAATAATGTAGCTAGCTAGCGCCAAAATTAAATCTAAATCTAAACACGTTTCCGCGGAATATCGAGAATTTACAGAGGACCTGTTAAATTGTGAATTAAATTAAACAAATAGGTAAGTATTAAATCGTAAAAAATACTACTAGAGATTTATGTAAATTCATTGTTGGTAGGGTTCAATTAAAGCGTCGAAGCATTGAAAAAATCATAACTCATAAACCTTATTACATCACATAATTTAGAAAATCGTAAAAAATACTACTTTTTAACAGGGTTGAAGTATTGAAAAAGCATATCTTCTAAGCGTTAATACTTCACATGTATTTTTTATGGAAATAACGCTGTATATGACGTGAATTTCAAAAACGGGATCAAAATTTTTAACGAATTATTGCGAAAAATTGTGAAAAATAACAAGACGAAACAAACCATGTATAAAAATAAGTTAAAGGTAATGTAGAAGTCCTGCAATAAAATAAATAGAATACATGGGACACTATTAAAATTACACTTTACACCATTGCAATTTAGCGCACGGATACAAAAAAAGCGTTTCGCGCAGAACTCTAGATCGTTATTATGATACTAATAAACGTGTAAAAGAGTTTTGAAAGTATGTCAAAAAATAAAATAAAAGTCTAACAGCGTGGCAACTTAATAATTTTTATAGAAAAAATGAAAAAAACTGGTTTGTTGTAAGAAAAAAATTAACGTTTAAGAAAGGAAACAAAGTACACCACAAAGCAACTTTAAAATGAAATTATAAATTTCAGTAATGGCCAACAATAATTGTTAAATGATCTAACTGGTAGGCCATTACGAGCGGTATCTGACTTCTACTACCGTTTCTACGTCGAGACAAAACGCCACTTTTAAGATGAGTTGAAAATGAAAAAGAAAATAAAAATTTTGTTTTAGAAAAAAATTAGTTCATATCTGTCATATCTCAGTAATTACATATTAGATAAAAAATAGTTCAAATAAAAGTTGTGAATAATTAAATTATATCAAAGGAATGGAACTGTAAACTGTAAATTATAAACAACTTTTATTTGAAGAAAAAATGCATATCTGTAAAAATTCCAAATTTCGAAAATCTTTGTAGGTTAACGGCTCTTTGGCTTGATAGATTATGTTCAAAATCTAATCAAATATACACAGTATAAGATAAGATCACATTCACCGACTGGCTATTGGAGAAATTTTTTTTTTGCATTATTTCAACGAACTAACTCTATCGTCGGAAAAAGTGAAAAAAAGTGATGTTAAAATTTCCGGTTTGGAAACCGTTGCTTATCCCCCCATTTTTCATTAAAAATAGTACTTTTTTACGATTTCTCGAATAAATATGTACCGTGTGCCCCAGGGAGAACGCAACATAGGATTTTTATTAAGGCAAAATATAGAACAGATCTACTTGTGCTATGATATTTTTCACCGTGGCGATACGACGTGCGTTGTAAGTGTCAGTTGAAGTAAGAAAGAGAGAGCAGTTTGTGTGTGTGACGATTATCATGTCTACCACAACTGTAATATTTCCTTTTGACATTTCTCAACCTAAAAATTTATTATTTTGTTTTTTGCAAAAATTCTAATTGTTTAGTCGCTTTGATGTGATCGCTTTCTCAAGTAAGTACAACTAATTCTTTTACATAATTATTTTAGGTTATAAACAAAAAGTACATTATATAATATTAAGCTGATTTAAGATGCAGTTATATCAATATGATTAAAAGTGCCTATGAAAGTATAATTATGTAAACGGATTCAGGTTTCATTTTTATACAGCATGTTAAGAACTTAACGATATAAGACCGATACTTGTGTAAAACACGATGAAGGAAGAACCAGGAGACGACAGTTTCATAGGCAAGGAATATTATTATTTTAGTACCTACCTAAAAAGTGATTTAACTTGGAATATTATTTGCAGGACTCGTACAAGCTAAATGTAGGTAAACAAAAATGTTGTGATTATTTGAGAATGCCAAATAGTTAACAGCTTTGAATGTTTGAACCTCGGTTTGAACTCACAAAAGAATAAGGTTTGTATTTTAAATTATTTTCTTTGTTTCACATTCTAAATTTCAGATCATAAATTTAAATCTCTGCAAATGCACACATGAGATCTATGCACACCAATCGCCAAACCTTTGTAAAATGAATTTAAATTATGTTTATTAATAAAATTGATTTTCTTTGAATGTCGTGGAAAATTCTTTTTTGTGATTTCTTGGTGGTCCTGAAAAGGACCGTTTTGGTTTTTGGGTAGGTATGCAGAACTGAAAGCTACATTTTATTTAAGCCAGCAACTGCTTATATTAAATGCTCGAACTGCTGTCCATTTACTCTAAACAATACCCTAATCGATTATAAAAATTGATTTGCATATTAGAGATTACGTATGCCGGAACATTAAACCAAACTTCTACAATTATGTCCTTTAATGACTCGACAGTGATGTGTGGTCGATCTGAATACACTTTACGAGGCAATGTATGACCATAAGAAAAAGTCATTAGGAGACAAATCTGGTGATCTCGGTGGCCAAGCACTTTCACCACCTCTTTCAATCCAAGTTCTGGGCAACGCATCATTTAAGAGGCCTCTTACCAGATTAGCACTATGAGCTAGACACCCATCCTGCTGATACCAAACTACAGTATCCTCTTCAGCAACTTCGTGCAATGCTGGTAGCACATGCTCAATTAATAGGTCACAGTACTTAACAGCAGTAAGTGTACCCTCAATAAAAAAAAGGACCTATTACGGTATTGGAATCCCAGCCCAAACATTTACTAATTGGCGATATTGGGTGTGAGCTGTTATAAACAGATGAGGGTTTTCTGTGCTTCAAAAACGGTAATTTTGAATGTTTGGTGTTCCATTTAATGTAAAAGTGCATTCATCAGTTAAACACAGATTTTTAATAAAGTTATCGTCATTATTAGATTTTTCCATTAAAATTTCACAAAATTCTTGTCTTTTTTCAGCATCCGTTCTGAAAAGGTCTTGATGTTGAGAATAATGGTAGGACTTATACTTGTGTTTGTTTAGTATTCTATGTACACGACTTTTACTTAGACCGCAGTCAACACTTAGTTGTCGAACACTTATGATCGGATTATGCTGAACTGCTGCTAGTACATCAATCTCGTCGTTGTTGTTGTTAGGCCTGTCAAGCTTTGGCCGCTTGTGAACACTGCCAGCATTTTCAAAAGTTTGAAATACTCGCATGACTGTACTACAGCACTTGGAATCGGTGGATCTTGAAAAAGTGCAGCAAATAATGCTGAACAGTTTCTATAGCTTTCACCGCTGCATACCCATTTAATCATTTGAACTTTTTCAGCAGTTGTATACACACTCATTATTGCAGAAAGTTATAAAAGTAGCGCTAATAATTCAAATTTAAGTTGGTTGCTGCAACTTCAGAGCAATCAAAATGACACATACTGACGTCGCATTGGTTGAAAATTTCAAAGCACTATATTTTGCCTTAATAAAAGTTCTATGTTGCGTTCTCCGTGGGACACACGGTATATTAACTAACGTTTAGGAGTTATGATTTTTTTAATGCTTCAATCCAATGAATTTACACAAATCTCTTGTTGTGGTTTATTTGTAATTTAAAGTAGTATTTTTTACGATTTTCAAAACTATGTGATGTATTAACGTTTAGAAGTTATGATTTTTTCAATGTTTCAACCCTACTGACTATAAATTTACATAAATCACTTGTTGTGGTTTATTTGTAATTAAAAGTAGTATTTTTACGATTTTTTAAATTATGTCATGCATTAACGTTTAGAAGTTATGATTTTTTAAATGCTTCAAACCTTTAATCTCACCATATCATGTCGAAGACGAAATTTCTAAAATTGTATATTTTGTTGGGTTAAGTAGATACTATGGTTATTGAGTAATAGAAATACTTCATTTTGTATTTAACGGACGTGTTTTGTGCACGTAAGTCTTATTTGTTTAATTTAACTCACAATTTGACTGGTCCGCTGTAAATTCTCGATACACTCCTGAAACGTGTTTAGATTCATATTTAATTTTGACTCTAACTTTAACTACGTTAATCCCCACGATCCTCAATCCGTTTTTTGAATAGCCACAAGTCGTCGAAAAACAGCGAAGCCACTGTCCCAGGAGTACCTGTGGCGACACATACATTGCAACATAAATTTAAGCAACGTCTAAACAGCTTAACACAAACAACATTGAAAAATGAACTAATGAACTCGCTGTAAATAAGCATAACAACTTGTGTCAAAAATAGTTAAATACTCATTACTTACCTTAAGTCCGGTGATGTACTGCAATGTATTTTTATTTTTGTATATTTCAATTATGTTTTTCTTTTCATACGCTGTATGGGTGTTCCAACAGTTTAAGGATGTATCGGATGCTAATCCAAAATAATATACCCCGTTTTTGTCAATAGCCATTGGAGAACTTTGAGTATTACGACGACCACAGTAGAGCTAAAATGTATTTATAAAATGGTTTATTTTACGAGGAATATTATTGCCGAGCTGACGAGGGTTATCGGAGTCAGCAAATTAAGCAAAACAATTATATTTTTTAACTCCAATCGAAATTAGTACACGTTTGTTGTGGTTTTGATTCGTGTTTGTTTTGAAATTCTTGAGTGTTATAATGACTTTTTATTATTAAATCAGGTTAGGAGGTACATATAATATCACGTTCTTAATAATCAGTGATGTTTTTAATTTATACATCTTGAAATATAGTTAACTACCTGTTAATTCTGGCATTATGAATTCTATCAAATCGTCCATAAATACAGTTTCAAATCTTGGGCAACAAATTTTACAGTAGGTGGATTGGTAATACCGTAGAGTGAATTGAAACCATCATTGCAAAAGAGAACACTATATATTTTTGTCCTTATAATTAATCAGGTTCATTAATGCGCTTGCGTTAATTACGCATCCGCGAACTAATCTGATAAATTTATGTAGTAATCAAGTTTTGTCTAATATAATTGTTACATGGTTACATGGTATGAGACATCGATGTGTGCTTCGTTAACGTTATAATGTAAGTGTTGTAAGCAAAATTAGAGAAATTTTACCTACCGACAATTAGATGAAAACACCTAGAATTAAAATACAGAACATTTTTAACTATTTAACTATGAAGACAAAAGTAGTAGTCTCATTTTAATGTTGGCTTCAATTAGTAAAAATAAATTCCCGCAACGCAAAATGTTTGCGTACGCCCATGCTTTTTGGTTTCGAAGTGGAATCGTTCTGACATTTTGGTCATATTTGTTCGGGTTATGAACTTCCTTCTTTTCGTAAAAGAACATGAACAAAACGACGTGTATGTGCTGTGATGTATTTTAGGCATTGATTCCAATGGATAAATAAAAAAATTGTTTTCATTAACATCGGTCGCTGTCCTTGTTGTCTTTTATGCAATAATAAGCAATTTCATTAACTTTGCAGCTGCATACAACTGTTCACAATTCTCTTACTTTTCGTTTTAAACATAAGAAGCTAGTACGAACTACTGCGTAACCATATCTCTTTTCTGTAACATGTCTTGTTACCCAATTAAGCTGACAAAAGGAATTATTATACTGTATGCTGGAAGTGGAGAAATTGTACATACGTCTTCGGGAGTTAGCTGATAATCAAATTTTCATGCAACTGGAAGCCTCGTGTAACTACCTGACTTAATTCTACGCAAGTAACGTATTACCTTTTAAAACATAATTTCTAGAGCATGCTAATTACTCTCACTGCTCGTTCTATAAATCTCGACGTTTCATTTCTCTATCATGAATGTCAGCAGTATTTTGAGTTCAACAGAGTGGCGCTACTTAATTAACTTATCACTTTACCGACCTAACCGAGCACATATTGTCTTCTTTGTAGAACAAACAGTGAGGTTCTTTCGTTCTCTCTTAAAATCCACGTATCTTTGGCGTATTGGTGGACTTGCTACCTATATGCAAACTTAAAGTAATTAGCGTTTAATTATGTTTCTTATTCGGATCTTTCTTTAGAGAAGCATGTTAACGTATTAGTTAAGTGTAGTCCAACAGTCTTCCTATTTGTGTACTTTTGTTATTATTTATATGTTGAATTAAGGTATAACAAGAGAAAATCTAGACAATTCATGCGTTATCGTTATTTCTTCATTGCTTTGTGTGACGCTAAAACTTGCATGTTTAAATTGAATTGATAGTACTGAATCTTGACGACTTTTTAGTTCCTTTCATCCTTAATAAATATTATTTGCTTGTAACAAATTGCAACTTTGTGACTGTTTTTTTTATTCCACCTGAAGTTGAATGAATTTCCTTTAACCACTTTGATTATCGGTACAACGAAAGTTCACTTTAATTGTTCGATGTAACAATTTTTGGCAGATTATGGAAATAAATCCGCCTGCAGTTAGGCAATTTAAGTTACATTTGAATAATTCCTGCGACAAATTAATGAAGTTAAGGATTTCGAGTTTCTATAAGTTGGCTATTCCGAACTATGTTTAATCACGTTCCCTAATTAAACGTTTATTCTTCCTCTTTTAATTGTGCCTTTGAGGTAAAAAGTTGAGGTGATTTAAATGGGTAAAAGCTAATAAATTACCAATATTAATTAATTGGTAACGGAAATAAACTCCATGCCAATTTTTAATATTCTCTGAAGATTTATTAACAGGTATCTTGATTTATGAACTTTGAATTTTTATCGCCATCATACCCACGTTTTCACGTTTTAGAACATCCACCGGGTAAGTAATGTTTGATTGGAATGAATAAATTCGAGGTAATTTATCTAAGTATGGTTGCTTAACTGGGAAATAATATTAACACTACCTTGGAAGCTTGTTGTTATCCACCTGCTTTTTGAACCGGCAACTGTTGTCCATTTAAGGTGTTCATCGAAGATAAACCGGTGACTAATCTATCTATCCCGCCAGAGGCATCTTGTTCCTGCTTTTCTCTTCTACCTGTTTGTATTACTGCTTATCTGTTTTTGGAATACAAACCGACTTACTCTTCATCGTATTCATCGACAGTCAGATAAGTTGAAATTGTGCATGCTTTATTTTATAATTTTATTTAATATGCGGTTGTGACGTGAATTTACTTACATAATTCTTGCGCTTTATATTTAATCGACGTGATTTGAAAGATCTTTCAAATTTAATCTCATGTGATTGCGCCCTTTAGTTTCTTGTAAGATTCATTGTTGAGTCCGATACGCAACGTGAGTTTGTATAATTAACTAATTATAAAAAATAATAATTGTCATCCAATACTTGGTATTAAATATAATTGTGACCGGTTTCGAGCTCTTCAAGTTTCAATTATCTGTTTTTGTTCGTTTTGTATGTTTATTTGGCGACCACGTCCAAACAGTGACGTTTCGTACAGAACGGTTATTGCTTAGTTTAACGTTTCTATTTAATTATTTCTAAAATCACTCGTCTTGTGTTGCTTCCTACACTCAATTGTTTTGTATTGTATATGTGTTTTGTGTCTATAACTGGTCTAATTGTTTTACAAAAATTATATCTTTACAGCTTAACGGTTTGTTTCTGTGTTTAAAGTTGTTAGTTGCTCTAGAGTAAGTCTTCGGCTTAATTACTATCGAATACACCCACCATTCCTCTTCGACTGGTATGTGGGCCAGGTTTTTGACAGTGCCATTTAATTTAATGTTTTAATACCAACAAACTGTAACAACTTATTAATATCTATCCATCTACTGTAAGATTTGTGCTGGTCAACTATTTGAAAATATGACGTAAGCGAGGTCTAAACACGAAAAAGCTTTAGAGTCTAACAGTAGTTTAATAATAATGTTCCGCTTTAATTTTGCTTGAAGAAAAAAATGTAATCGTTATTGGCTTACATGGAAATTGTTCGGATTTGAGTCGACCGTGTTATTTCGCAGTTTGGAAGTCCATATCCATTGTTCAGTGTTACTTGAAAGGGCGTGATAAAACAAAACTCGGTCGTCACCTTTATATGGTGATAAAGCCATACCTTGTATTCCATCCATAAGTTCGAATTGTGAACCTGATACATTGCAATTGCAATACACTGTTGCCCATAATAAGATATAGACTTACCTTCAACGCATATTGTACCGAAATCAGGCACAGGATACATGGTTTTATCAGAAACTATCCATGACACGTTGTTGTCAACATCATGAACTATGATTGAAAATGATCGGGTATCAGCAACATATATAAAAGTTTTTGTGCAAGTTTGAGTGTCTCTCACATCAACGACTGGTAGAGTAAGTAAGGAGTTATCCTGCAGTTGATCGTTAGGAATCTCATATTTGTGTATAAGAGCATTCTAAAATATTATTTTAAAAATTTTGGTGTCAAAACAAACTTATCTTACGGTTGTTAAATTAAACGCTAAAATTTGCGCAGGACATGTTGGAATAAAATTAACAGCACCTGTATCCAAAACCCACAGGCGTCCACATTCGTCTATCTGAAACAAATACTTAAATACAAAATATTTCAGATATTGCGATTCAGTACTTGTATGCGAAACACAGATAATAAGCGATTTGATTTACAAGACTGTCGATCTGTGTGCCATTCCCAAGAAGGATAAGGTGTCAACGTTGAACTTTCGATTGTATTATTGGTTATAACGCTTAATGTTGCCGGAGTCCCGGGAAAATAAGCAGGTGTTGTAACGAAAATTCTGTGATTATAAGCATCTAGAAAATAATTGTTTAGTTTATGATTTTTATTATTATTTTGAAATCAAAAGTTCTTAGTACATGTGTGATCAGTAGTAACAAAATTAATTCCGTAACAAAAAATTAATTATTTTGATTTTTAAACTAATTTTTGCAACACATTGAACGAACTCTATGGATGATTCGATCCAGAGTTCGAAATCTTTGAAGATTTTGTTATTCCACAAACAATTCAAGCTTAGAATAACAAAGTAACAGCTGTAGGTATATGGCAGAAGTATTATAAATATTGAAACGTTGGTTAACGATAAATGGGAGAAGAATCATCTGAAAAAGGTTTGGTACGTAGCCAAAACGTCACGAAATTTATTTATAGTAGGATACACCTATCAAAGACTGTAAGTTTACCGCTGACAATAATAGTTGCGAAATATCTAGAGGTGGTAGAGTTAAAACTACTGGTAAAAGGAACAGTAATTGCTTATACATCCTGAACATAAAATTTGTCATCTCAAAGAAGCAATAGTCTTGCAGTCGAAAAATTCTCTCCAGATTTGAAACCAAAGAACTTTGTGACCAAAGCAAACGACATGTACGATACTTTTTACCCTACGATTAAAGATGAAGTTCGTGTATGATGTATGATGCTTTTGAAGCAAAAAGAAGAAGTTGCCAAATGTAGCATTACATCGGGTCACACAGTGAACGAATTCTTAAGTGACGGTGGAATTGGTTAATAAAGCCATTTAACATTTTTTTAGGTTCTTAAGGCATAAAAATCCAAACGACTATGCTTTACACCCCAAAACAGAAAGATGTTGCAGACCGTGAAAACAGGACATTGGTTGAAGCTGGTTGTTCAATGCCTTATGTCAAGAATTTACCTATCAAGCTATGAACCCAGGTGGTTAAAACTGACAAAGTCGCCTATTGAGTTGTAGAGTGGGAATATTTTAGATTTTTTGATTTAGATTTAGATTTTATTGACTTAATTGCTACGTATTGTGCTATAGTGTTATAAATTATTCATAGTTAATTTTAATTCTATTTTTATTCTTAATATATAATTATTTAAATTAAGTCAATGGGAAGTAGTTCAGACTGGACGTTAAATCGATCCGTCTATTCTTCCACTACTTCTCTCAAAAATATCGAAAAAAAAGACAAAGACAAGCATAAAAAAAGAATTTTGTTTGCCACTTATACAGGGTGTCCCAAGATTTTTGGGATTTTTTTATACAAGGCTGTAACTCGGGAACTAACTAATAGATTTATTTGAAAATTGGGTAATCTGTTTGGGACCTACAGTACCTTCATTTGAGGTATACAGGGTATCTGTGACGTCATCGCAATAAAAAAAATTAAATGGGTAGGGGGGATCAAACTTATCTCAAATGAAAGGGTTTTTTATTTCAAATTCAACGGTGTATCACAGTGAGGTAACTAAATAGGAAAATTATACCAAATTTTCAATTTAATGTTTATTTGCAACAATAACCAGTGACAGTTAAAATGCCCCAATTATCATATCCGGAATAACCTCAAACAGGCCTATTTTTATTTTTTAACTAGCTTTTACAAATGCTAAAGAAAAACAGTTAGCGTTGGAACTTTACCTTAGTCGTTTTTTGATTGACATTAGCAAAATCTAATGTCATTGATTGTGGTCACTTTTTAAATACACATACCTAGTACCGTTTTAAAACAATACATAGTGTGAAAACTCCGAAGTAAAATGCCATTCCTATTCACACCAAATGAATATGTAGATATGTTGCTAATCTATGGTGAATGTAGGAAAAATTCTCGAAATGCTCAGGCCTTATACGCGGACCGTTTTCCCTATAGAAGAACACCTTCTCATGTGACTTTTGCTATGGTTGAAGAGAAGATGCGACAAGGTTCATTCCCAAACTCTAAACATAGTAATTATGAAACCAATACAGACCGAACAGAACATGGTGAATGTTTTAGCATATGTAGCGGTTAATCTCCATGTGTCCATAAGAACTTTTGCTACAGAAATTGGCGTTTCTTCAAGTTCAGTTCATAGAATTTTAAAAACCCATCATTACCATCCACTTAAATTACATTTGGTTCATGAGTTGCGACCTACCGATCTCGATCGGAGATTAACCTTTATCGTCATCAGGCAAGTTATGATGCAAGACAGTCCCAATCTATTGCATAGAATTTTGCGGAGTGATGAAGCACGTTTCCATAATAATGGCATCGTAAATCGCCATAACTCTCATTATTGGTCCGTGGAAAATCCGCAATGGCTAAGGGAAACTCGCTTTCAAACCAGATGGGGAGTTAATGTTTGGTGTGGATTATTCAATGGTCGGTTAATAGGCCCATATTTTTTTTAAGGGTATTTAAATGGTCAGAGATATTTAAATTTTCTAGAAAATGAGTTACCTGCGTTACTGGAGGATATTTCTTTGAATGAAAGAAGATATATGATATGGCAGCAAGATGGTGCACCCCCACATAAAAAATAAAAATAGGACTGTTTGAGGTTATTCCGGGCATGATAATTGGGGCATTTTAACTGTCACTGGTTATTATTGCAAATAAACATTAAATTGAAAATTTGGTATAATTATCCTCTTTAGTTCCCTCACTGTGATACACCGTTGAATTTGAAATAAAAAACCCTTTCATTTGAACCAAGTTTGATTCCCCCTTACCGTTTAATTTTTTTTATTGCGTTGACGACCCTGCTCCTGTGATGACGTCACAGATACCCTGTGTACCTCAAATGAACGTACTGTAGGTCCCAAACAGATTACTTAATTTTCAAATAAATCTATTCGTTAGTTCCCGAGTTTTTTTGGGACACCCTGTATACAACATTTACTACGATCAAATCTCATTCACAATTTCTCATTTTCCTTTTTTTCCCTTTAAATAACGATACTGTCGACAAGCTTTAAAGTATACATCTAATTTTCCCGTTCTTATTAATTGTTTAATGTTCATGACTTCATAGAAGTTTGAGAGGAATCATACACAGCTAACCGGTCTTAAATGTGATACTCTATTTCTTTTGCGAAATCCGTATATAAACCTAAGACAAGAATTCTGCAGTTTTTGGTTTCGTTTTCTATCTAAAAGATCTAAGTTTGGAGCATAAACTACGTCGCAATAATTTAAGTTAGATAATACAAGAACTTCACATAGTAAAATTCTAGTATTGTGATTTATGATGTGTCCTGGTATATAACATTTTAATATTCCATAAGATTGTTGTAGTATTTTACTAGTGTGTAACTTAAAATTTATTCTTGTGTCCATTAACACAGGCCAAGATTTTAACGTGATCAACTTTTTCTAAAAGAATTATTTATACTTATATTAATTAGAGTTTTCACTTTATCACACAAATTAATGTTTCCAAAAATTAAAACTGCAGATTCATTCGAGTTTATAATTAAATTATGTTTTGTTGAGAGGTCAATGAATCTTTCCAAATCACTGTGAAATGTGAAACGATCTATACAACTGTGTATCATCTGCATAAATATGATATTTACAATACTTAAGATTATTATATAAACAAGCCGTATAAATTGTAAATAAAATTAGTCCAAGTATTGACCCCTGTGGCACTCCAGATAACACTGCAGTTGGAGTACTTAAAGAATCGAATAGAGAAACCCTTTGACTGCGTTGTAAATAGATATGCTTAAAAAAACTTTAGTCCACGATCTGCTAGTCCAACATAGTGTAATATAGCAGTTAATAAGTTGTGATTTACGGTGTCAAAAGCCTTGGAATAATCCAAAAGTACAAGTATTGTTATTAAACCATTGTCAATTGCACAAGTTATATCATCTGTATGACTAAGTATTTTAAAATATTCGGCAAGGAAGTTGGATAATAAGGGTAAACATGGTTATCTGGTTGGAAATTGCAATGAACAGAATGGTTATCGTATTTTTATTCCATCAAGAAAAACAAATTTAAAAGTCGTGATCTTGGTTTTAGGTTTGAAATCCAAACACAGTTCTGAGTAATAGTAATCCAGTTCAGCCGGAAGAAGAAACTGACAACACATAAGAATTATCAAATAGAGGCAAATAAATGTATCAGTTTGTCACAGTCTTCCACCAAAAGGTGATCAAGAACGAGATGCTGGTAGCTATTAACCCTGATGAAATGAACAAACCAGGTGACAATCTTTCAAATAGAAGGTATCTACACAGGGAAACTATGTAGGGGAAAGCGGGGAATTTCGCGCATGGGGTAATACTATGCATCCTTGTTTTTGAATTATTATTTACAAAATTGACCGTAGCACGCCATTAGTACTCTTTCGGATATGCGCTGTTGGTTTAAATGCTATAGTACCGTTGGGTTAGATAAGGCACCTCATTGTGTCTTTCTCCCCGCGTTGATGTAAAAATACAAAAGTGGTAAGTGCTTTTAGTTTGTTATTCATATTAAAACATTACATCTCGAATGTCACCAATAAATTATATTACATTGTTTTTCGGTTGTGATAATTTTTGTAACCTATGTGAAATAGGGGAAATGGCGCGGAGTTGTATTAGGGTAATTTTGTACCAACGCGGAATTACCTCGATGAAACATCTTTCGTCTTAAATTTGTTATTTTTTTTAGAATTTAAAATACCTCGTGCTTATGTTTGCAAAACTGTAAAGTCTAAATAGACGGTGGATGACTTAAAAGCTGCCATTAACGCCATACCGACTGGACGAAAAACACGAGGAGCAGGTAGAGCCTTTAATATTCTAAAAGCAACACTACGTGATCGACAAAAGTTCAACTCCACCATCAAAGCTGAATTGGAAAGAAACATAGTACACTGGAACACATTGCTGAACCGCAGCCTGGACCGTCAAGAAGTGTTGAAGTTAAGGACAGAATACCTCCAAGAAAAGGTTCTATTGAAAAACTAGCAGCGCTTCCAGGCCTTATCAAAAACAATGCTCACGCGCAAAACAACATTCCAAGATTTTCACCTCCACGCCGCTAAAAACCCAAGTAGAATTAAAGAAAGAAAAAGGGAATAAAAAAGGAAGTTGAAAAGTTAAAAAAACTGGGACTAAGAAAAGAAAGATGAAAATACGTAGTCGGTCGATCGGTTTACCAATAAATCAAAGAACAGTAAAAAACTTGGTGTAAGTAACTTACATTATGCTGAATCTAGTCTGAAAGCTATGACGAGAGTCAATTATGCGACGATGACAAATTGGACGACATTGATCCAAGTGGAAAAGACGAGAATTGTTTGGTGTGTGGTGAATTTGGTTGCAACAAGGAAAAGTAGTACCGCTGTGTAGTGTGTTCTAATTGGGTACACTCAGAATGCAGCGGTTGTGATTCGTCAGTTGGTTATACATGCGATATGTGTGCCCAAGTTCAAAGAAAGAAAGACAAAATAATATAAACGTATGTATAGGGTTTTTTTTCTTATAAATTTTGTTTTCTTATAAAATATATTTGTATTTAAGCAGCGAAGCATTATTTATAAACCCTACCATGTGGGGAAATACCGCGAAATGGCAGTATCATAATTTATATACAAATTTTTGGAATGTATTACTTGTAGATCTTTTTTATATGGTTAGTACCTAAGATTCCTAATACATTTAAGATTCAGATTTATAATTATGAAAGTTTTTATATACATTTAAGGAAGATGATTTGACCTGTTTTACTTTAGATGCGCGAAATTCCTCCCATTTCCCTACCAAATGTTTTGTAAAACATAATTTATAATCAGGTAAGTATTCCTCCAAAATTAATTTAAAATAAAAATGGTCAAAAGACCATTTTTATTTTAAATAATTTATTATATTGTAATGTCCATTGCTGAAGCTTTTTCGAGTGTTGATACCAAAAAATCGAAAGCTGCAGTAAGATTTGAGTCTAATAGAAACTAATCCCATAAATCCAATAAATAAACTTTTTCCACGACATACTTAGAAAACCGACGTTTCTTCTCTACAAATAGTGAGGAACATTGGTTTTTCCTCACTAGCGAGAAAAATAATGTCGTGTTACAAAAATGCCTTCTAAAAAAATGTAAAAATGTGTCATTAGAACTATATGCGCCTAGTACTTAGTTAAACAATTTCGACTCTTAAAAATTACTACCCTACATTTATTGGTTAGAATTACGCGGCTGCGCTTATGACAGATTGAGACCACGCCGATACTACAGAATACTGTAGCGAGACCATTGGGACCCACCTATTAAATATTACTTCTTTCATTAGGTTGTTTTTTTGGGGAATGTCGTGGAAAAATGTTGTGTTTAACACATGAGGAAAGCCTTTTTCCACTCTCACTCTAACCTGACTCGAACTCGAGTGGGAAAAAGAATCGCTTTCCTCACTTGTTGGACAAATAACTATTCTTACCTGTAGTAGGAAAAATGAGAATCGATCACGTTGATATCGAAACGACCTTTTTAAAAGAGGAATTATAAGAAGTAATTTTTATGGAACAACTTGAAAGTTATGTAAGGATGTAAATAATTTAGAAAAGGTTTGTTTACTTAAAAGGACTAAGTACCTAACCTTCGAGAGTTTGGAGAGTAAAAATGTTGAATCCATTCTTGTGAAAGTTAATTTCAGGTCAGCACTTGTGAAATTACGGGTACCAAGCATTTATATTTCAATCATTTTCTTAATTATTTGTTAATTAAATTCTGGTGTTTATCCGTTACAGAAAAAAATTAATTACCATTTATTCTTAAGACTTTGTTTCGTTAGGTCCTTGTGTAAAATTTGATAGTCAACGAGCATCTAGTATTTATTATGAATCCCATTTTTGAACATAACGAACGATAAAACGTTTTGAAAGATGCAACATTTGTCTTCTCAAAGGTTTTAAAAAATGGCGGTATGCTTTTAAAACTTGCAAAGTAAAACTGTGAACAGTAGAGCCAGAAAAAGCCCTATCTATTCAGCAAATTGTAAGTACTACAAGCGCAAAACGCAAAGCAATAGATGATGTTGCGAGAAAACCTTCGAAAATTATCCATCGAGTGTTGAAGCCGTTGACACGTTGACTGTAATAGACATAACTTACATTATTAATAATATCTATCATAAAAGAAAACAGAAATTACAACTCATACATAACAAATCAGAAACTTATCAAGAAACTTTAGAGTGACTAAAAGTAAAATGTTACGACTTATTTTTGCATTTTTGCCATTACAGTAGTTCCCTCATAGGGACCCATCACATAACTGTCAGGTGTCGACTATGTGTGTGGGACTCTGTTTTGAGTGGGCGTTCTGCCTCGCCGAGTGCGCCTGTGTATCAGTTCCGGTTCTCCGTGGTCTGACAAGCAGCCGTCCGAAGTTGAAGCATTGCTGCGTTCTTGAGTTTCCAATTAGCAAAAGGGTAATTGTACTAGCGCTAGGGGAAGTGGCCTCTTGTCGGCTGGCAGGATACAGGTCGGACCTATTTCCAGATAGGGCTAATGTACTGTCCGATCCGAGACTTGTCGGAACTACGGGTTGTCGACGACCAAGCCGGGGTCGGCATCGATAGCTGCTGACCCCCGTCGACCAGGGTTGGATTCGTAGTGGCTGTGGTATGGCGTCTTACTGGGGGGCTGTACGTGGAAGCTTGGTCAGGTTGCTCAGTGGCGCTGGCGTTTGCCCGGGCAGAGGGCATCAAGTGGGACCGCTTGCGGTCCAAGTGAATAGGCGCCCAAAGCGTGGAATCACTATAATTTCAAATTTCAAAACTCTTCGCTTAGAAGGTCTACCATAAGTGAGAAGAAATCTACCAGTAATAATAAAATAATAGGGAATTTTCAATATTTACAATTGACATATTAATTGTGTATATTAATCAGAATTATAAGAACTGTACGTATTAAAATAAATAAACTTTTAAAAAAGCAAATTATCCATTACTGTACAGTCTTTACATGCTCAAGATTGGTCTATATTAGAAATCAGCACGATATTGATGACGTTTGCTCCAGCTTTCACCAAATTCTTCATAATATTTTGAACATAACTGTACCAAAAATGATGTGTGTAAGAAATAGATTCCATTACCCTCCTTGGTTTAACCGCGAAATAATTCATGGTCTAAATACAAAAATTTCCTCTTTAAAAGGTATAAAAAATCTAAAAATACCATTCAGTATCTGGTTCTTAAGGAACAAAAGACCCTGACAAAACAATTGATTGAGAATGCATATTTTCAATATCTTAACCAACAGAAAAACACCAAAAACTGCACTAAAAACTTTACTCGGACACGTGTTTCAACAGCTAAGCTGTCATCATCAGCGATACCGATACTAAAATTATAAACAACGGAAAGCTTATATATAACTATCTGCTTATCACGCATCGTTAAACTTAATTGATTCTTAGATAAGCTTAAATAATTCCGAATGGACCGTTATCATCATAATTCATAAGCAAATTTCTGTTTTTAAAAATTTCATACGAATCAAGTTCGTTTTTATTATCTACCCTCTTAATTAATTCAATGCCGCCTACTCTATGGCTATTTTCAAGCATATGCATGGCAACACTGGACCTATCTGTGTGATGATATTTGACATGAGCTACGTGCTCTTTAAAACGAGTTTTAATAGGTCTCTTGGTTTGCCCTATATACTTGGTTACAGTCTTTACAATTAATTTTATATATTCCCGATTGATCACACATTTCTATTGGGTCTTTCGGATTGCCTAAAAGATTTTGCAAGTTGTTACTACTAGAGGTTACTGTTTTATAATCAAATTTTGAAAATATTTATGTGGGATAATTTGGTAATTTGACATATTTCTTATCTATTTTGCTATTACTAGTTCCTAACGTTGTAATGTTTCTAATGTTTAACTTTTGTTTATGTTTTCTAATTATGTTTGTGACAACTGATTCCTGAAAACCATTGTATGATGCGATCTGCTTAATATTTCGCAGTTCTTTATCAAAGTTTTGTTTTGACAATGGGAAATGTAATAATCTGTGAATCAAAAAGTTGAAAGATGCAAGTTTATGTTGCATGCTATGGTTGGAATCATTTGTTATAAACCTCATAGTGTTAGTGTCTTTACAATAAATATTTATATCTAGTTTGTTGCCATTTCTTGTCACTAAAGTGTCTAAGAAAGGTAACTTAAGGTTTGTTTCTGTTTCATAGGTAAACTTGATCGTCTCAATTTTGAATTTAAAATTTCTACAAATTGCTGAGGGCTGTAAACTTTAGTGTCGGTGACTGCAAAAACGTCATCTACATATCTACACCAAATTCTAGAAAAATATTCTGAATTATTTTTTAAATCAATTTCAAATTTACACATGAACAGGTTAGCCATAAACGGAGATAAGCTGTTACCCATTGATGTACCATAATTTTGTTGATAAATATTATTGTTAATTTGAAAGTAGGTTTGACTCATACATAATCTTGCTAATTTAATAAAATTATCTACTTCTGTAATTATAATATACAATTATCTACTTGGTGTAACATATCTTTCAAATAATCTAAAGTGATATCTATCTGTTGGTTAAATAGACGCTGCAGTTGGTGTTCCTTTCATTTGTTCAATATCTTAGTCAACTTGAGAATACAACTGCAAGTGACCCTAAACTATTATGGGCATTTGTTAATTAAAAAAGGAAAACCTCCAGAATCCCTGGCATAATGAGGTATAGGTACTAGATTGACAACTCTTCAAGATAATGTCAATGGTTTTGCCAATTATTTAAGTGGTGTTTATGTCGCTTCTAATAGTAACAATTTTAGAGAAATTAATAATATATTGTTGTCTCCAAATGTTGTGAATATTGATGTCATTTACTAAGATGTTGCACTACAAAAATTGAAGCGATCTGCAAATAAATTTACAACTGGACTTGATAGTACTAATTTTTGCCAAACCCTTACAGTATATGCAGGGTGAATTTTTTTCAAAAACTGTTAGTCGTAGAGAGATATGTCAAAAAAAAAATTATTAACAGTGAAAATGGTGCATTAGAAGAATTCAAAGTTTTTACTTCAAAAATTTAAGATATGGGTGAAGTGTGTGAAAAACTAAGAGATGTGCAAAGTTTTCTATTTCTAATGATAAGAGTGAGCTAGCGGTAGAAGTTCTTCAAATTTTATCAAAATGTGAATCTTCTGTTTTACAAACTAATGTAAAACAAACCTCAATACAAAAATATTTCACAAAAATGTAATTTAATGGTATGTATATGTTTGTAATTAATTATTGTAATAGGTATAACGAGCAATTAGAAAATAGGTATATATTATGTAAATGTATGTATTATGTATTCAATATGTATAACTCTTCCATTATTATATCGTCTAATTATTTAATATTTCATCAGCACATTCATAGTTATTTTTTAATGCAGGTTTATAGTACCCTATAGCGAACCGTATTATGTTCCATACTTAAAAGATTTTAATAAACAACGCATAGAAATAAATTTTTTTTCTTCCCAATAACGACCGGTATTTACAGGTTTTGCTGTATTATTATTTCTCGGAAAAGTCGGGATCCTGAGTAGATATTATCCTGGCTGCGATTATTAACTTGCGATTGTAAACAGAAGAAAAACAATAATAATCGTAACAGTATGCGCTCAAGACGATCAGTATAAACCGGTTTAGTATGCTGACGAAACAGTGTGCAATTGTAGATTAGTTCCTTGGACAATCATTTGTTTCAAGATTTATTAACCACCAAAACATAAACATGCCAACCTTGACCCACCTTAGTATTCATTGATCGAATGTGTAAATATAATAGAAAGTACATGTTTCTATTGTCCGGTTTCATAAAAGGTAGTCAAATCTGTTAGTAACTGTCCTTCTAATTGGCTAACAAATTGGTAATAGTTTGTTAACAACTAATTACGATTTATGCGACTGGATATAAATGTAAATTCATACTGAAACGTATAAACTACAAAACATTCATAAACCATTCAGGGTTAAACGATTGTTTTAAGCATTGCATAAGTTTAGGTTGTGATGGTGCAACCGGTCATATGTGTCAGGTCGGAATGGGACGTTTTGTCGCCGTCATATTAGCGCCGCCGTTTTGGTACCACTGATTTGGCGCTAAAACATTTAGGCTCTATGAATTTTTGGCGACGAGCTATTTTGGCGCTAAGATATTTCGGCGCAACAACGCAAATGGTGCTGCGTGTATATTTTGACTTCAAACAAAAGTGCATTTAAAAGTTGATATTTGACTATAATTTGTTATAATGACGAGTGTTCATAAAAGCCTTCTAATAATATTTGTCTTTATTTTGTTACTTGCAGCAAGAAAAAAATATAAGAGTACAATAAACTAAAAATATTATTGTTTTAGTTACAATAAAAAGTACAAACACACAGAGATTAATGAAACAAATAAGTAATTAAATAATCCTGTCGCAAAAAAATGGAACCTTTACGAGAAGTTCAGATGCATACTGCAAGCCCTGCTCTACCACACTACCTAATATTATAACAGCCCTCTATATCGCCTCTATACTTATGATCGTGCAGAAGCACCTACAAAAATTGTGTTGTTCGTGTGAAGGCGCCAAGATATCCACGCGCCAAAACGTCCTGTCGCCTAGACATCCCGGAGCCAACACGTCGGCGCCAAAACGGCGGTGCCAAACGGTGTCATGAAAACGTCCTACACCGGAATCAGGTAAAAGTACATATCGTGCAATTTACTGAGCAAACAAATGAAATCGTTAGATTGTAGGGATTCTCCTTTAAGAATCAAGGAGAACATTAGAAAAAATAAAAATCGTGTATTAAAGCGGATAAAAACAACTAATTGTTTAGATCGTCACTAATTTTAATTACTTTGTTCATATAGTATATTACTCTAAAATTATGAGAGAAAATTATTCAACATCTTTTCAGTACGTAGTACAAACGTCATCACAGTGTTGCTGGGTAGAGGTTACTTATACCAATTAAAAGGTATCTGAGTTACACACAAATAAACACATTAATGGTTACTAACAAAATTGTATGTGTATAGAAATATATGTCTTTATCAGTAGTGGCTTGTCGATAGGGTCATTTGGTCAATGACCTCCCAAAAATTTTGACAATATATAAGAAAATATTAATCATTACTTGTTTTATTAAAATAGGTAATTTACTCGCAAAAGTCGCAAGTATTATTAACTTAAAATTTATCGGCCATCGTTCGTAATTCATCCTCCTCAACCTTGGGCTGGCGGTGTGAATTGTCCTCATTGAATTAGATCTACACGGAAAAACTCGAAAAACGTGCAGCGCCCGAATAAACGCGAACGTCCGAAGCAATAATCAACTTCGAGTCATAAGCCGGCTTCGAATAGGGTGTACATCTACGCTCGATTTTTGATTCGATTTTCGCGTGTTTTAAATCAATTTAAGAATTTATATCGATATTTGTTACTGTTGTTGTGTTGTTTTGTAAAAATACTATTTTTGGTTCGCGTGTGCAGTGCATGCGCTATTATAGAAAATGTAGGTAGTGCAGAAAATTAAACAATTAAAAAGTGCTAACGAACTTAATTTTACAAAATTAGTTGAGTCCAAGGCAAATGGTAGTCCTTTGCCAGAACTAAGCTTACGACAAACTAGCAAAGATGTTCATCGAAACTTTCGCAAGGTAATGTACGATTTAGCTGACTGGATATGTGGTTGTGAAGTATCAAACGTATTTGACTGTTTTGTTCGTTTATTATTTTCTAAAGACTTGTCAGACTCGCTATGGTGCAAATCCGGTGTAAGCGATTTAAAACATTTAAAAGAGAAAATAAAAAACATGCTTCGTCTGCAGAACACATGAAATGCTCGGTAAATTTTGCAACCGTAGGAAATGTTGATATTCGACACAGCTAGACAATGCTTATAGAAAATCCCTTAGAGATTTTAATGAAAATGTTTTGAAACAAAACAAAAATTGTAGATTGTATAAAATTTTGCGGTGAATTTGAGTTGACACTACGTGGCCATGATGAAACGGCCTTATCTGATAATCCAGGAGTTTTTCGAGGACTTATTGATTTTGTAGTCGAGTTGAATCCGATTTTTAAGAAGCATATGGAGAAGGCAACCGTTTTTAAAGGAACATCCAAATCGATTCAGAACGATCTAGTTGACTCGATGCTGGCTGTAGTTCAGGAACAAATAAAGCAAGAAATTAAATTAGCTAAGTATGTTGCTGTGCAAGTGGACGAAACTACCGACAGTTCTACTAAAACCCAAGTGGTTTTTATAATTCGTTATATTTTGTCTGGCGTTGTACACGAACGGTTTGTAAAATTTGTAAATCCTTTAGGAACTACAGCTTCACATCTTACAGATGTAATTCTTTGTGAATTAGAAAATCTTGACATTCATAAATTTCCAGAAAAATTAATTGGGCAAACTTACGATGGGGCGTCGACAATGAGCAAAAAATTAGGAGGCGTACAAAAAAAAATTAAAGAACATTACCCTGCCGCGAATTTTATACATTGTTATGCCCACCAATTCAACTTAATTTTACAAAAAGCAGCAGGTAAAACATAAAAGTGTTAAAGTTTTTTTGCAAATTTACATGGTTTCACAACATTCTTTAGTCGATCCCCAAAACGCACAGCGGTTCTGGATAAGTTTGTAAAAGCTCGCTTACCTAGGAGCAGCTCCTACGAGGTGGTATTTTAATGTACGTTGTGTGGAAACTGTGTTTGTTTTATAGACATCCTGTGTTGTTTAGAAAAATAATCCAAATAGAAGAAGATTGAAAGACGATTAATCAAGCGCTTGGTGTAAAAGGCTTTTTACAAAATGGAGATTTTATATTTTGGTTGAACTTTTCCATCCTGTAATGCCCCATTGTGACATACTTTTGAATGAACTTCAAAAAACGTAGTATAGACATTTTATCTGTAAAAATTATATCGTCTCCTTTAAAGTTCATTCCAAGCAGTTCGCGATAAAATTTTAAATGACCTATCCTCGGAGATGCTTACAATTTCGTCAAATACTACTAAGCGATCACGTAAAATGATGATTCTAAGCGTCGAGTGGCTTTGGAAGTTTGCGACATAATCCTTTCTGAAATACACCATCGGTTTAGTTTCAGTGATCATTTAGTGATCAGCCAACTGTTTTATAGTGATCAGTTTTACAAATTTACAAAAACAATTTTCCGGATTGTATTTTAAATTTAGTTAAAAAAAACTATCCTTCTATAAATTTCTTAAAACTAAAAACTGAGCTACAAGGTAATTCTGAGGCTGTTCCACTATTTCAACTTTTTACGAATAATAACTTGAGTGAAACGTTTTCTGAAACTGTCAATTTATTAACTTTACTGTGCACACTGACAATGACAACTGTTGAAAGCGAGCGTTGTTTTTCGACCTTAAATAGAATAAAGACCTTCTGACGCAATACCATGGAACAAGACAGATTATCCGCTTTAGCGATGTTGAGTATCGAGAAGTCATTTGTAAAAGGAATATGCGATTTTAGCGAACGTGTTATTCAACACTTTTCCACTGCTAAAGAACGAAGAATGAACCTCCAGTTTAAGACCATTTAAAGCGGAATTTAAAGGTAAAATATCTATATTTTTTTTAAGTATGCCTATTTTTTAAATTAATTTTTGTCCTCCCAGTATGATTGACCACGAGCCGCCACTGTTTATACCGAGACATCAATAAAAAAACCGATTGGGGTGCGTTGTAAAAGTAAACTTTAACTTTAGGCACATCGGCAGAATGACATGTATAAAACTTTTGTAACTTGACAATTTTATTGTAAAAAACTTTTATTTTTTTTCACAAAATAAAAAATTTCCATAATTTGACAAAAGAGTTCAGTTTTATATCTTTACTTCAAAAATGTCATTCTATGGCCATAGTTTCAGTTCAAAATAATTCACCTTCACAGTTCATCCTAATTGGTTGTTTTTGTTAATCTCTACTTATCTGGATAATAATTACCGTCGTCATACAGGTCGACATCGATTATACGTGGATTTCCTGGTACAAAAACATTTGAATCAATGGCTGATTGTCTGTCTTCGAGTGTTTCGAACTGATAATCAATATTAATCCATTGGTATTTAATGTGAACTGGTAGATCTCTATTATTGCTACAGAGGCTACTTAAAAACTGTAAAGGAACGATCGTCAATAATAACGTTGACCCTAGAATATAAATTTTGTTTAAAAAATTATATAACGTTTACAATAAAAACAACTTACTTGTGTACATTGTTTTCGCTGCAAACGGTCGGTTCGTTTTATAATAAAAGTACACGTACTTTGCGATAAGAGATAATGAGATTTTAACTTTATTTTTAAATGCTTTGTACAGGTCCGTAATAGGAAAATTATTTATTAAACTCGAAAAAAATACTTAAATGGTAGTAACCCACAAAGTGTGATACACCGATGAATTTGGAATGAAAAGGGCTTTTAGAATATAATGTCCAAAAATAAGGGCCGTATTAAAAAAAAAATAAAGATAGAAGGGTATAAAAAGGTAAATGTTAACAGTGGCCGTGCTAACTAAAATTTTATGCTAGGCAAAATTAATTGAGGCGCTTTTAACATGACAAAATATTAAACTTGCAGAATCTGTATAAAAAAATGTTTATTTGTACTGAACTTATACTTATTTACCTGAACTAATAGTGTTTCTACTCGATAAAAATGTAAGAAAATTTATTAAATCTTCAATGCCCATTATGTAATATAGCTTTAAAGCAGTACAAGAGACCTAAAACTAATACAACTGCATATACAGCTTCGAATTCCCATTATAAAAGTACGTAGATCTTATAATCTGCTATCAAACTGCTGATTAATTGAAGTCTAAATTAACTTAACGAGGTTCAGATTAATAAGGTTCAACTGTAATTTAATCATAATAATAAAATTACAAAATTGATTGCGCTTATCTATGAATACATCCCAATGGGCACACATACATTGAAAAAACGTCGAGAATTGGTTAAGTAACCAACCGTTAAAAACTGGTGAAAATGTCGCGGAAATAACGTTTATTTACCCAAAAATTAAACGTGGTTTTTAAACGTATAAATAAAAATAATTATACCAACCATAAAAACGTTCCAATCTAACGTTAAAGAAACGCTGAGAAATGGTTAAGCAACCAACCGTTGAAAACTGGTGAAAATGTCGCGGAAATAACGTTTATTTACCCAAAAATTAAGTGGTTTTTAAACGTATAAATAAAAATAATTATACCATCTATAAAAACGTACAAATCTAACGTATATTTAAAATGATTTATGCATGTATTTTTATAGTTCCGATTTAATCTAAAATATATCGTTGAATTTCAACGTACTTCTAAATCACAAACATATGTGTTCTTCAACCATAATTGTTACGTTTATATTACTTCTTCTAAATTGTTTCATTTGCCTCCAATCTTTTAGTATCTATGTTTTCATGTAATTCTCAAACGTTATCGACATTTGCTTGTACGGTTTAATGTGAATAATTCTCTCTTTCTACAATTTATAACATAATACATATACAGAAAACTATATTTCATATTTCGATTAATAACAAAATTATAGGAAATTGATAAATGAAAAAATATTTATTAAAGTTTAAATGTGTATGTATGATACAAAATAAAAGAACTTAATTTCTTGTAGATTTTTTTCCCTTATTCAGCCTGGTCGATGCAAATTTGAGCCACTCTTTCATGACATTGCACAGTTTGAACTCGCATCTATCTTCTTCGACGGAAAGGCATCCCTCACCGCAGCTGAAAATATAGTTTATAGCATTTAGTTAAGCATCAAGGAATACTTTTAAGTTCGTTAAAATTTATTATGTTATAAACGTAAAAACTCATAATCAGTATTTTGTTGATACTCTAATTTAGTTAATTTGTTGTGTATACGATAATTTACTTAAATAGCAAAAATGCTGATGAGTTTTATAATCTCATGTAATAGTATTATAGTCTGTATACTATTGCGCGGAGTAATAAATTATAATTCCTTGAAATCATTCTTTATTTTCTTGTGAAAGCGGTACTTCTACGGTTAAGTAAAAACCAATAAATTCTACCCAAAATACGATCATTGTGCCGCTCTTGCAGCATATCGACCCATCTAGGGTCTGAGAACAATGGTTTAATCTGAGAAAACACGTTGCCATCAGCCCAAGTACTGACGAAACGAGAATCATAGCCGTAGATGTGGGTATTATACCAAGATACAAAAATAATGGTATATAATACGTAAGAAGTAAAATTTGTAATGTGATCTACTATACAAATAAAATAAATAACATATAACCACATAATAATTCATATCAAGGTAGATTTTACTATTATAATATATTTACCTACTAAAATATGATTTTCCAAACGTATCAGGTACCTACGCCACTGCAATACGGGAGATTCGATCATTCTGACAGGTTTATTACTCCGCGCCAATAGTATACAGACTATAGTGGATTTCCTGTAAGTACTTGAAGAAATAGTATATTATCATTTCCAAGGTTTTGATTCAATCACTACAGAATAAATCTTTATAATTATTTGTACCTCTTCCCTTCCAGTTAAATTGTTGTGCCACTTCATCGGATAATATGAATCTGAGCGCTCTTCTGGTATGACTCTCGGCACCAGATCCACCAAGACTAGCTAATCTTCTTACCTATAACATGAATACCTATACCCTTTTTAAATTCAAAATTCAGATATACCAAGTTACCATGAAATTCATTTGTGCACTTTGAAATGTTTTTGAAACACCCATTATTTGCTTGGTAAGCACTCCATCAGCTGTTTTACAAACGGCCGCATCATATAGCTTAGAAGCAGTAAGTCTGCCATAACGAAGTTCGTACCATGAAGAGGTTTCGCTTTGATCGTAGCTAAGTTCCGAAGCTCTTTCTATATCTTTTTCTGTAATACTTTCGCTGCAAAATATTTAGAAATTCTCAGCACAACATTGTAATCCTTTATCAAGAAAGTTTAAGAAAATGTTGTGAATTGATAGTTTTGTGACAGGATTAGTAGTAATCACCCCACTGTGAATCGCTAACGGACAAATATAGCTACGGTCTTTTATGTTTTCAACAATGTCTTCAAGAAAACCTTGACAACCCGAAACTTTTTTAAGATGTTGTTTCTTACGTTTTCCAATTTCTGTGGCTTTAATGAATTTTATATTACTTCCAATCTGGGAAAGTACCGGTTTTTTCCAATAACAAGTTACTGTTGTTGGAGCCGGTTCCTCTGATCGACGAATGCAACCACATTAAAAATGCTATTGCATGTTTACAACCCGTTCAGCGCGCAAGTGACGTCAACCCAATAGAAAAGCGTAATACTGAGCGTGCTGTTATTTAATATTTAATCACGAATTGTTTAAGTTATTGTTTATAATACAAAAATTCTTTCAACAAGCTGTTATTTATTTTGTTTTTTATTCAATTAGATAAAATTTTGCATATGTTAAAATTTTTGCACTCATCCTATTCTGTCAATTTATGGTTTTTATTTTTTTTATTCTGCATGTTTCAATTTCAAAAACACCTTGTATAAGATGAAAAGTTATCTAATGGTTTTAATACCAAATGACCCTATTTTTTTCTCAGCGAATTACAGATAAAGTCTGTATACTATTGGCGCGGAGTAATAAATCATAATTGCTTGAAATAATTCTTTATTTTCTTGTGAAAGCGGTACTTCTACGGTTAAGTAAAAACCAATAAATTCTAACCAAAATACGATCATTGTGCCGCTCTTGCAGCATATCGACCTATCTAGGGTCTGAGAACAATAGCTTAATCTGTGTAAACACGTTGCCATCAGCCCAGGTACTGACGAAACGAGAATCATAGCCGTAGATATGGGTATTATACCAAGATACGGTGGAATATTGCTGAATTAAATTATTTACTATGAAAAATAGATTCCACAAAGTAAGGATTGAAACAATAAAAGAAACCACATAATAATTCATATCAAGGTAGATTTTACTATTATTTACCTACTAAAAATATGATTTTCCAAACGTATCAGGTACCTACGCCACTGCAATACGGGAGATTCGATAATTCTGACAGGTTTATTACTCCGAGCCAATAGTATACTGAGTATAGTCGTATGTATGCTTTGTTGCCGTAATTTCAATTCTAGAATGATCATTTAAATCATTTTGTCGTCGCTAACATTTGATACCTTAACGACCAATTTTGGTTGTTAGAGACTTGATTAATATTTGTGCATAATATGGATAGTCCAAATAACACTTTAAAGAGAAATTTTCATCTTTTTTACTACACAAAGATACACATAAAGGTGAGAGAGTTATGGAAGTAATTCGGTCTGGATGCAGGCCGGGCGTCTGTCTGTCTACACAATATCACGAAAACCACTGGTTGGATTTTTATCAAACTTAGCATATAAGTACTGCTATATATAATAGTGCAGATATAATTAGATTTTGGTTATAGACTGTTAAGCCAAAAGGCCCGTAAACTTACATATTTTTTCATCTTTGGAATATTTACAAAAATATCCATTTTACACATTTCTTCTTAAATCGGTTGTTTTGTTTGTAATTTTGTTACACACAACTTTTGTTTACACTATTTTTTGATCCGATAAGTAATTATTGAGATAAGACAATCACATGACACAAATTTACAACAAAAATGAAAGAATTTGTGGGCTTGTAGTAAACTTATGAAATTGTCCTTTTGGAACAGGTTTATCCATTTCGAACAATGCTCATAGCAATTAAAACAATGTATCGAAATTTTAAATTTTTTAAAAGTGGTACCAGCTCCAAAATTTTGTTTTTAATTTTTGAGCTTTAATATTGAGTTATGGATTTGTTCTTTTGCTAAGAATAACTAGAACAACGTAGAATAGTATTGAATTTTTCGATTTTGCAAAAAGTCAACTTAAAAATTGTTTTTTTTTTTAATTTGGGAGCCTATAATTTGAGGAACGGATTTGTTCTTTTCGAACGATGTCCAGAACAACTAGAACAACGTAAAACTGTAAAAATAATTTGGAAATAAGGGGTGCTAGTTCCAAAATTTTGTTTTTAATTTTTGAGCTTATATATTGAGTTATGGATTTGTTTTTTCGCGACAATGCTAAGAACATTTTTTAAGGACATCAAAAAGAGATCGATTGAAGATGTAGTTTTTGTAGATATATGGACACTCTTAGTTAAAGTTGTTTTGAAGAAAAGGGGCGCCAACTTAAAATGTTTGCTTAATTTGTGAGCTTATAGATTGAGTTATAGATTTGTTCTTTCGCGACAATGCTAAGAACAACTAGAACAATGTAGAACAGCATTGAATTTTTCGATATTTGCAAAAAAAGGGGCCAACTTAGAAATTGTCTTTATTTTTAATTGAGTTATAAATTTGTTCTTTTAGAAAAATGTTCAAAACAACTAGAACAACCTAAAATTGTATCATAATTTAAATTTTTTTGAAAAAGGGGTGCCAGCTCCAAAATATTTTTGTTATTTTTGAGCTTACATATTGAGTTATGGATTTGTTCTTTTGCGAAAATGTTAAGAACAACTAGAACAATGTAGAACAGTATGGAATTTTTCAATATTTACAAAAAGGTGTGCTAACTCAAAAATTGTTTTTTTAAATTTAGGTGCTTATAATTTGAGTTATAGATTTGTTCTTTTGGAACAATGTTCAGAACAACTAGAACAACGTTAAACTGTCTCAATATTTTAGATTTTTGGAAAAAGGGGGGCCAACTCAAAAAGTAATTATTTTTATGTTATTCGAAAACTATTTAAGTTGAAACATTGTTACTTTAGAACAGTATAGAACAATCAGTAACAACTTTCAAAATTAAAAATTTTGAGAAATGTTGTGCCAACTTCACGGACGTGTAATAAAGCGTACGAGTTATGCTTACATTAGTAAATTTTAGTTTTAATTTTTTTTTATTTTAATTTGTTTTATTTAAATTATTTGTATGAGTTAAGTTGTAATGTAACTGTAAAAAAATGTGTTGTAAGTGTGTAAGTTGGGTAATAAATAAATAAAGGCTCTATTTTTAAATACCTTCATTGGTTAGGTTTTTTCCTGATGTTATGAATTATTGCTGTCTACTTTTAAAACACCTTTAATTACATTTTGTTTTTGTGCTTGAGATAAAGTAAAGCCTTCCCACAGGATATAATTTAGGTAAACAAAAATAAAAATTCTCTTATTCAATGTACGTATTAATTAGACAGTGACGTACTGTCAAAAATCACTCAAATGCTATTTTTAAAGAGACGTTTTGTTTATGTTGTAATTTTAATATATTCATTACAAATCTTGCTGTGATTTGTAACATGCGTTTTATAAATTAAAAACCGAGGACCGGCAAGGTGTGTAAAGAATGGAACTTCGTCTCTGCCAATGGAGGCTAATAAGTATTAATGTAGCAATAACGTCTGTTTTGTATATAAATACGGATTTGAAGAAATAACATTCATTACAGTGATGTTTTCTCTAAGAAATTGGTTTGTGGTGTCGTTACTGCTGATGATATTTGGTAGATTTAATTCGAAAGAAATTAAAAATGACGACTTGGCCGTACGCGTTTATACAGCTCTGGATGAGGTTTTGAGATTTATTTACGATAACATGAGTGACATGAATGTGGATGGAATGTTTGGAGTCGTAATAGCAGCAGGTAAGGTTTTTTTCCTTAAATTAATTTTTGCACTTAATAAAGTGGATGTTCATTTACTTATATGCTCTTTTTACGAAATTAAATTGTCCACTGTAAGAGTGACGAAAAATGAATAAGTTTAAACACTTGATTATGGTATTGTATGAGCCACATCCTCTATTATATCTTTAGAGTATATCTATTTTATTATTTCTGCACATCTAAATGCATATGGGTGGTTCAGTTTGTTGTTCGTAGCTTTTTATTTTTTTTAATCATTATTGATAAATGATGCGAATGAATTAACTACTTAACTAATGATTTCTCAATCAAGTTACTTTCGAAGCAATATGTCTAATATGAATAGTACCTATCATCAGTTTTAATTTTTAAAGTATCTGAAATTATAGTTAGTCCTATAGTATAGTTAGTAACTATATAATAATAATTTAGATTATTTATATAAAATAACTAATGCCAATTTATAATAAAGAATTAATAAATACTCATTTAATATAATTACTATTATTTAGTTATATTTATAAAGATATAAATGTACATAAAAAATAAATTAAATAAACGTTTTGAATTTTATCTCTACATTAATTTTAAATATTTTCTATATTGTATATAAATTTGTTTTGTAAAGGAATCCTGTGCTTCATAAGTGTTGTACAAACCCAATTAATCTGTTGTTAATTTAGTTGTTATATTTGTTAACAATCTCACATGATTTATCCACGAGAGGCAACAACGCAATTCATCCAGTGAACAGAAATGGATGGAAATGAAACACTATGTCCTTGTGGTAAATCTGAGGATACGGAGTATTGGAGCCATATCTGGTTCCATTCTGTTTGTGCCGATTTAACTGATGATGAAGTAAAAACTTTCGGTTTGGAGAACTCAGAATGGCACTGTAAAAATTGTGTCTTGCTTCTGAAAGACCAAAATATATCAAGCACAAGCAAAAACTCAACTCGATCACATTGTCCCTTTTGCGGACAACATTTTACGGAAAGGGGAATGAAAATACATATTGGACGGAAGCATCATGGAATGGAAGCTGAGAGCTCTACGTGTAATTATAAAACTAATCCGATTCAAGCGTTATCAGATATGAAGACGAATATTAAAGTTTTCAAACGGATCCCAAAAGGAGCTCGCTTTGCAGCGGCTACAAAATTGTCATCTTTGTTAGATAGTTGCATAAAAAAAATAACGATGAATCCTGGATGAACATTTTTACTTTTGCCTTCACTTGTCTCTGTGTTCCCAAAAACGAAAAGAGCAAATCCCTTTGCTACATTGGTGAAAGCAAATATAAATGGAACATCAACTAGCTCCACAACAATCAAATCAACTAATTCAACGTTAAGTAGAAGAATAAGATTAAAAGTCGGGGAAGGTAATATCAATGGTGCTGTAAAACTTCTTTCTTCAAATGATTCCCTAGCTCCTCAAAATAAAAATACCTACGAAGATCTGCTAAGCAAACACCCTCTTCCATCCCGGCCACTTTGCCATCCTAGTCCACCCGCAGACAAAGAAACTTTATTCGTGACTGAGAAGGAAGTCAGAGATGCAATTTTAAGTTTCCCCAAAGGATCCAGCTCTGGCTTAGATGGCCTGCGACCGCAACATATCAAAGATTTGATATCTCCTGGAAATGGCGATGCTGCTAAACGACTGCTCACGTCACTAACTAACTTCTGCAACTTCGCACTTTTGGGCAAGATTAATGATAACATTATTCAACTATTTTATGGAGCTAACTTATGCGCACTTAGAAAAAAAGACGGTGGAATTCGCCCAATAGCAGTCGGAATAAAATAGCACGTTTTTCGATTCGTCAACAAATAGGGAATTACCTTTGACCGAGACAACTTGGCTTTTCTACAAAAGCAGGATTCGAGGCTGCGGTTCATTCAACAAGAACGTTTTTAGAAAACAACTAACAAAAGTGTCCTAAAATCGATTTCAAGAACACCTTCAATACAATCAACCGTGATGCCATGTTACATGCAGTTAAAACGATGGTGCCAGGCTTTTTTGCTTTCATCTGGTAAGCCTACATTCTACCAACCATTTTATCTTTTGGAAACTTAACTATTCCCTCATTATCTGGATGCCAACAATATATGCTTTTCTGCATATCAATTCACCACATCATCAGCAAGCTAACTTTCGAATCATCTCTTTTTATCTTGATGACGGCCTTCTTGCTGGAGATTCCGAGACTGTCTTACAGGATTTCATTTCTCTAAAGGAAGGATCTGAAAATATTGGCTTATTTATGAATACATCAAAATGCGAACTTTTGTTTTGCGATGAAATGAATACAGAAATTGTATCAGCCTTTAAAATGCATCGCCAGGAATAATAGTAACTTCAGAACTTTCTACTTGGAGCCCCAATAAGCAATAGCAGCATCGATCCCGTTTGGAACAAAAAGATAGAAGAAATATCAGTTCTCTTTAAAAGAATCTCGGATTTTGACAATTACCATATCGCTTATTATCTACTTAAAAACTGCTTTGATGTTCCAAAATTGACCTACCTATTACGCACATGTCCATTGTGGATGTACACGGACATTCTTACGGATTTGGACTTTAAGATAAAGGAAACCCTTGAACAAATTTTAAATTGTCAATTAACCCCAAACCAATTGTCACTCCCCAGTTTGTTACGGTGGAATAGGAATAAGAAACATTGTAGATATTTCACTTCCAGAATTTCTCTCGTCTGTGTATGATGTTTCCAAACTTGTCAATACGATATTGAATCTTAAAAGATACCGACAAGTCAAAGATAACATATTACGACGAAGGTCTAATGGAATGGAATTTTAAAACAAAGAATCTCAACGTGCCCACTTTCCCTTTTTTACAAAAAAGCTGGGATAGCCTTCTTATTCGCTTTAGTCTGGATAAGCTCAACACAACCTCGCCAAGCCAGAAAGCCATTTTTTTAGCTCTCCAAAAACAGAATCTAATTCATGGTTAAATGCTCTTCCGTCTTTTACTGTTGGAACACTTTTGGACAATAACACCTTTTGAATATCAATCGGACTACGCATTGAGGCAAAACTATGCAAATCTCATATTTGTGTTTGTGGCGAGGACGTTGATAAATACGGACATCATGGCCTTAGTTGTTCAAGAAGCACTGGACGATACTCACGTCATCAAGAGTTAAACAACATCATCAGTCATTTGCTTGCTTCTGCAAAAATTTCTTGTCACTTGGAACCGATAGGACTCTCAAGATCGGATGGCAAACGAGTTGATGGAATAACCCTTATTCCTTGAGAAAAAGGACAATGTTACTATGGGATGCAACTTACACTGACACATTAACTCCATCACGGTTAAATGAATCGGAAACAACAGCGGGGTCTGCAGCAAAAAGTGCAGCCACAGCCAAGAGAAGAAAATATTTGCCAGTGAATGAGTCTAATTATCTATTTCTACCTTTTGCTGTTGAGACTATGGGACCATGGGCCGAAGAATATTTAACATTCGTAAATAAACTTGGGAAATTAATCATGGACCAGTCAGGGAACACCGCTCACGGTCATACCTTTATCAAAGGATTGGAATAGCTATCCAGCGTATGAATGCAATATCAGTTATGGGGACATTTCCTTCTTCAGAATATTTATCAGAATTTTTGACATATTAAATAATATTTCTTAGTTACTAATTTACTAGTTTTTGCAATAGTTATCAGAATAATAATTTCTAAATTAACATCAACAAATTTAAATTATGAATTTCTCAAATACTTATTACTTATGTGCCGAAACGTGGAGTGGAATAAATTAATAATTAAAAAATATAATTAGCAAAAAAATTCAAATCAAGATAAATACTTACTGGAAATATAAAATGGAAAATAGAGCTGTATCAGAAGTGAAATTTGATGGAAATATGTCAGAAAATTGGATACAATAAAAAGTAGATTTTTAAATTACATCATTGCAAGTGAGGTCGATAAAAAACTAAAAACAGTACATGTGGCGATAGTTCCACATTTGGCAGGACCAGAAATATAAAAAATTTACGAAACTTTTGAAATACCAGATGATAAATAAGAAGAGGTTATAAAAAAATTTGACGATCATTTTCTTCCAAAACAAAATAAAACTTGAACGGTACAGATTTTTCAATTTAATGCAAGAAAGTCAAACTATGGAACAATTTTCAATTACATTAAAAGAATCTGCTAATAAATGCAAATTTGGAGATTTTAAAGACGATTTAATTAAAACAAAATTTATTTGTGGATTAAATAATAGTGAA